>PXNZ01000236.1:0-45068 GCA_003012085.1 Trichoderma brevicompactum | reverse complement strand
GGTCTTTGCTACTTGTATTGTCTGTGCTCTGTTGGGAAGAAGCAATTCTTTTTACCTTGTCCGTATTGCTCGTGCCTAGCCACCTAGTACTACTACTCCCGCGATACCTCGCCGTTGCAGCGCGCGCCACGTATTGATCACGTACTATCGCGTACGGCAACTCGGCCGGCCTATCTGCCTGTTCCTATTCTCCGTGGTTTGCGCGGATAACGGCCGCAGTTGCACGATCAGCACCACCTGCTACATCCGTCCGCTAGCTGCGTCCTGGACTTGTTCCATTGCCCGTTCTCTGCTTCTGCGAGCAGGCCCTCCGATCCATCCAGACCTGCTGGCGCCAGGGGGGGAGAGAAAGGCAGACAGAAATAAGAACTGCTGAGCTTCTCCGCCAAAAGCAGGTCGGCGGGGAAGAGTCGTCGACTGAGCTCCAGGGGCCGCGATGGAGCAGTGGCAATAGCCGCAGCCTGCTGGCTGGGTACTTGTACGGAGCACAATCTGATGGATCCCCATCTCCAAGTGCTGCTTCGTCTATTGCTCGAGGCGTCGCGGCCGTGAAGCGCTGCCGCGAAGCTGCTTGGCCACATCGCGCTGCCTGTGCCCTGAAGCCTCGAGAGAAACCCTGGCGAGAACCTTGAAGCTTCACAACCCACGTTGCACCAGCCGCCAGCCACTAACCGCGTCCAGCCGCACACCCCCGGAGCCGCCAGTCCACTTTGATCTGCCACGGCCAGCCAATGCCGTCGCCCAATCTCTTGTCATCTTTCTGTCGTGCTGCTCTGCTACGCCAGAGCTCTGCCGGTCCTGTATCTCTCTCAGGCCAGGCACGCAGCATCTTGCATTCCCACCAAGCCGTTAAGAAGCTGACCGCTATCCCTCGGACTGCCTCGTCATGCTAGACATACATTTGACGGCAGCACAGTGTCTGATCCGCGATCTGCCAAAGGTAGCCTAGATGCTGACATCCAAGGCGCCAGCGCTCACCTTCTTCACAGGCAGGCCTTTGGGAATACCGAGCTGCAGCAGCAGCAGCACCCAGGGGGGGGGAGAGGGGGGTAATCGCTCAAGGATTCGATGCCTGTCGGCAGAGGCAAAAAAGGACCCGGCCGGTCCAATTGGTCTATCGCCTTGAGGATCGCGGCCGCCGTCGCCGCAGCTGCTGTTGCGCCGTTCATCTCGCCAAAAAAGAAATGCTGCGTTCTTCCTCGCCTCGCCATAGTCTGGCAGTAGCGGACGCTGCTATCTGATGCACGGATGCATCTCCATGAGCCGGCTGGCGGGCGCTGGCTGCAAGTCAACCTGTAATTAGCGCTTCGGCCTTCTGAAATCTGCGCACTTTGTGCTACCGAGCTCCATTTGTTCGTCTAGCCAAGGCAGAGAGACAAGGCGGCTTTTTGCCTTTGTCGACATACGAGTGCTGCTTGTACACGTCCGTCTACGGCGACGTCTCGGCCCCAAAAAAGCTCCATGGCGGCATGATGCTCCGCAACCGCGATGATCTACGGAGTAGTACCTCCATATCTGATGGTTGGCGGCCCAGATACGGGGTAGCCTGGCGCGCAGCAGCACCAAGTGGCAAGCGATGGGGGCAGTCATCTTTGCTGTTCAAGACGTCTCTCGGAAGCGCAGGCTCTTCTCCCCAAGCCCCTAGCCGGGACGCATGTCGACCCTTTCGGCAGTCTCTGTGTTTCCTCTACGGGACCCCTTACAAGTACGATACACAAAGTACAGTACAGTACGACGGTACTGCCAGTCGACGAAGCGACTGCTAATGATGCGAATTTAGCCATCGCAGGATAAGTGGGCGACGGCCAGCGTTGCCGGGGGGTGTCTGCCTTTCAACGGTGTCCCACGTTTGTTCAAAACACACCTCTCTCTCTCTCTCTCCAACACACTACTCCCGTACGGGGGGAGAGGGATTTGTACGCACGGACAAAGTACATTTTGGTTGTGAAATGCCCACGGCCAAAGGGGGATGCGCGAAGCAAAGTACATGTCATGCAATGTGTAACCAACTGCATAACGGCTAATGAGCTCTTTTTCAACAAATCGGCTCTGGCGTCCTCCATGCCCGGCCACCAACTTTTTTTGCAATGGCATAATTTTGGCCCTTTCATTCTGCAGGCGGCAAAAGTCGCTGTGCATGCAACGCCGTCGTTTAAGCAATCGCGAGCCCAACTGATAGCAGACCCCAGTCCGTCATTTGGCCTCTTACTGGGCCGTTGTGCGTCCCACTGTGGAGGCTTTGCTGCTGGCTTACAAGTAGTATTACCTGTACACAAAAGCAGCCCTTTCTTATGTGTGTACAGAGTAATACTTGACTTGTACGAGCGTGGGGATGGAGCATTGCCAACCGCCTACATGCTCGTACATGCACACATAGCATCAAAGCACCTGGCACAATTTTACAGGCTCCTCAGCCAGAGCCCGTGCCCACAATGGACGGTTCGGCCGGGATCATTGTCCCATCCAGCGGCCATTCACTTCCGCTCATTCTCGCGGGCGAGGGCCATGCCATGACACCGCATGCCGACGAATCCCATCGTCGATTGCCTCGCACCTCCTCCGCAGCAATCTCGACGTTGTGTGCGGCCAGAGGGGGGAGATGGGCTGCTTCCGCGGACAAGCTCCGCGCACAGGCACAGTCGCTAAGATGCCCGGTCGAGGGGGTGAGATGTGCTGGAAAGGGAGAAGCCGCTCACGGATCTGATCGCGCTTTGCCATGATCCTCTTGCTTATCTGTTCAAACAAGATCAGAAAAACCCTGCTGCTGCTGCTGCTGTTGTAGTTGTTTTTTGCCCACCGAGTTTACTAAAGTAAATGTCATTCCCGGAAGGCGCCCCGAGGCTGTAGAGACCGTAGCCGCCTCGCGATCCGACCCGCTCCATCCGGCACGCGGGCGTCGGTTCTGGCCTAGCCACAACCAGTACAGAATGCGAGTCGAGAAACACATATGGCCTGATTCTAAACGGAGAGTGTTAGTCGCGCGTCTGCGTGGCGTGACCGGAGGCATCGGCCCCCTCCGCTTCGCAGATCGGGCCAGCACGGGGCTCTTGCACGGAGCCCTGATGAAGCCCCGGGCTGTGTTTGTTCCTCGTTTGCTTGCCAGTCCAGAGTAAACAAGGAACCAATAGGCTTTACTTTTAAACAGTAGTTAGCGAACTGACGAGACTGCTCTTCTGATTCTTGACTTCGCGCTACAGAGATGCAAAGGTCCTGGCCCACAGAGTCAAATTTCCTGCCCCGAACCAAAGGTCTGCAAGCACAGGCCTTTTAGAGCCGAGTGAGAATGCGGCAAGATGGGGTCCAGGGCCGGGAAGCTGATATGCGGGACTACCAATGAAGCCTCTTGTGTGAAACGGTATGTAGAGAGATAAACTCTGTAGAAAGAAAGAAAGAAAAAAAATTGCGGATGATTGACCGACTGGCTGTCTTGTCAGACCATGGTGCTGACGACCGGGTATCCATGTACGGAAAAATGCGTTGAGATCTCGGCCTATCTAGCCTGCACCTTGCAGCGGTATTCCTTGCCCTGTTGATGGGATTGATAGCCCAACATTTGTTACGGTTTGAGAAAACGTTATCTTACTGCCCGTGTCTAAAGCTTGGTCTAGTACGGAGTAGAGCTTTGGTATCAGTCGGTAATACGCAAGTTTGGCCTTGTACGAATGTGTATGCGTCTGTAAATTGACTGGTGTTGAGTTGAGTAGGGCATTAACTCGAGAGAAAAAAGGCCATCTATGTGTAAGTCTTCCAAGGTAACATGATTAGACACCACTCATACATGAATTTCTTTTTGCCATTGTAGATTCTGCAACAGGGTAGGGCTCAAACCATGTGTACATGAACAATGCTGAATAACACATGTGCGGTTGAAAGTGGGATGTGTATTACTCTTCTTGTGTATTGATGACTAAATGTTAATGCCGTTTGCATAAAGTCATTTTCGGTTGCGAATGGAATATATGCTCTGCCTTGTGGTTCTTGAGGGCTTGTATTCATAGCAGCTTGGGCGTGTGCAGCGTTGCTAGCTACTGTTTACTATGGATACCTCATAAATGGCGTTTTAGAGGAAAGGATAATTTATTATTATAGAATATGGTATGATGGAGGTTTCATTTAGTACGTAAACTGCTGTACGCGATTGAAGATGCATTAGCGGCGATTGCTGGGTAGGTCGTTGGAGCGACACTCCACTTCACTTCACTCGACATCATATGATTTACACGCCTTTGTGTAGCAGTTGAGACCTCATTTCTCTGAAGAGCAACTGGTGGAATCGAGAGTGTCACAGGTGGCTACCTAGTTAGTCGTGAGAAGAGCTCGAAGAAGAAGTTGCCTAAATGCGAGAGATTATGATTACGGGATGATGGATGCGCTCTGCAATTGCATGATAATGTGAATCTTCCAGTCTATGGGACATACTACAACAAACATGAATAGGCCAATTCTAATACATGTGAGTTATCATTGACCTGTTGTTTATTGACCTGATTTACAATGAGAAGCGCGTTCCCTGATGGCGATCTGAATTGAAATTTAGAGGTTTAGACCCTCATTGAGGATATATGCCTTGTTTCAACATTTCGCCAAGTGAAAAGCTGAATTGGAAAGATTGTTATCCGCGATTACTATAAAGCTAGACGATGGGACTAACGATATGATGATACCGAAGACAGATGTGGATGCTTGGATATTTGGATGCTGAGATTATGACATCTTCCTCAAAATGAAGATATTTCAATAGCGAGGTTCACAGTTCGGCAGAAGCTAGAAAGATGCGTGGTTGGGGTCAATTATATACCAGCTCTTAAGCGAAGACAATTGCCGAGGGCGGGCTGATGTTGTACACCTTGTGTGGGCTTATAATTTCTAGGAAGAATGATACCTAATCGGATGCGATTTGGGACATAATAAATATGACCACTCGCTCATTTTATACTCCCGTTTTATAAAAGTACCTGGCCATTTGAGAGTTTGTGAACCATTTTTGCGGCATTGGTATTCCAATTCGCATGCCATCGTCATAGCCGGAGCTGTCTAGAACACCCATCTACTTGATTACTCCCGCTAGATGACGAGATGCTAAACATAAGCCACCGTATCGCGAATAATTGCGGCTTGCGTATATTCCACAACGCAATTGATGGATATCTAATAAATACATCTTCAAGCATCCTTATTCTCTACAATACAATACACGAGAAACTTTCACAATACAAAGATTCCTCTCTCCCCTCCAAATCTGTCACATCAGCCAGGTACCACCGTTCCAAGCTGCCAAAAACTGACATATGACAGAAGGAAGGGGGATAGGCAAGTACCGCTTAAGTACTGCACACCCAAAGATACCAGCAGCGACATTACCCCTGGTTTTTTACTCTTTTCGGGAGAGGCGTGTAGGATTCCCCCTCTGCCAATGGGAGGAACCAGGCCACATATACATATACATCATGCCATGCATGTCAGGGCGTCCAGCCAGCTGCCTCCCGAAGTGATTGATCAAATTTCTGCGCCTCCTTGTCTGCGAGTCATCACAAACGGTGCAGCATACGGAGTACATGGTGGTGCGAAAGCCGTGTTTAAAAAAAAAAAAAACAAGGCAGGCAAAGCAGGTTCCAGGAGTCTCCCGCAGGTCCTGCAGGACGGTTGACGTCGTCGTGCATCCCCGTGGCTTCCCAGATAGGAAAAAGGGCTGCAACCTGAAGAATGGGGGAAGTGGAGATGTTGGAATCAGATCGGAAGGCGCCTATATGTAGAACAGTGCGGAGAAAGGGCAGAGCGGGATATTGCCAAAAGGAGCAATGCGTTGGCGATCCCATCTGACTGCGGATGTCGTCATTGATGCCGGCAAGGAGTTTTGGGAGGGGAGGGGAGAAGAAAACATCCCTGCACTGCGGCCTTTGAGAATAGGCTGATACAGGATGAATTGGCTTTTTACGTTTGTTTTTTTATATCCATCTGCTAGGCTATACTATGCTGTCTGCGTAGCCGGCCTGTAGTGCTGCGGTGAGCGAAAAGGAGAAGGGAATGTGAGGATTTGATATTAATAAGAGAGGTACCCTTGGGTTGCGGTGTTGATGTCATTGTGCTTCTTCGACCTCCCAGATTTGTCAACGCAGAATGAGGTCTTTGCTCAACCTCTTGGCATGCTAATTACGCATAGATGGCTAAGCGTTCGGAAGGCGCACTCTTCAGGATGAAGTTTATGTACGTTACTGTACCCATTTTGGTTCCACAGGACTCTCGTCACTGATATCGATTAAAGAATGTAGAGTATCCATGGAAACATCGGGCTTGTACGAACTAACACTTGGGCCTACGGAATGAATCCAACAGTCGGATCTGTCAATGACTGTGCTAACTCGTCATGAAAGAGATGCATCAAATGTCCATTTGAAGACGCTACGAATATAATTGGACTAATTCACTATCTAGATGCTAGTATATGGAGTAGAGTGTCAACAATTATGATCATATGAGCTTGACATGAGATCTCAAGATAGATCCAGAGGCTCTGTAAGTTTTGGCCCAAGTATACTCGCCATTACTGCTGTTTAGCAAAGTCCCAAGACGTAGCAAGTTTAAGGTCACCGGTGCTTGCGCTGTAGACAGCAACAATGAGCTAACTACAACATATAAAAAATTAGGAATATGTGTAGACGTAGAACTGAACCGCTTGCCCGTAGGTAAGCTCTATTAGGGTCGGGGCTGCTGAAAGGCATGGCACCTTTGAGCTCCTGTCAGAAGAAAATAAAAAGAAAAAGGCTTGGAAGTTGTTTCAGTGTTAACTTGACTTTGCAGGCTTGAGCCGACTTTATGATACGCGGATAATATAAGCAATAATGGTAATAAATATAAGAGGAAGAGGAAGTATATTATAAGAGGTCTTGATTGTTCCAAAGGAAAGAGCATTTTTTAGTACCTAGCTACGATCAACTAAGGTGGCTTTGACCACCAAGCTGGCTCTGATCAATTAAGCTGACTACGCTCCAAGTAACTGATCCTGGTCAATTCAGTTGACCTTGATCGACATAGACGACCTCGACCAACCCAGGTGACTTTGTTCAATCATGGCCGTAGTAAATGACCTGTATTTCCGTCAACTAGTATGCCCTATAAAGGCCCTAGATTAATTCCCAGTCCAAACCTACCCCAAGTTACGTGGCATCAGGTTTAGTAAAACTTGTGTGAATAGCATTTTCATCTCCGTAAATAGCTCGAATCTTGTAGAATATGTAGCAGCTTGTAGACTGATTCTTCTAGTGTACCGCTCACATCTACCGTGTCAACAATAAGCACTGCCGGCTCATTATCACCCAGACGCGGATTTAAAAGTTCATGCTTCATCAATTGACGAAGAGTGCTGGTATCCACTAACTTGCTTTTTAAACCTTGCTGACGCTCCGTACTCACCAAACGCTCTTCAAGCGTAGATTGGTCGCATCGGAGATTGATCCAATATAAAGGTATAGGCGTGTCACGGACTATAGAAATATGTTCTTTAAAAATAGTAGCATCTGCGTCATTCTCTGCAAGACAAGCTGTCATCAAGATTGTTTTGCCTTGCTCAGCTATATCTCGAAGAGCACTGAAAATAGGGGCACGGATCTTCCGGCGTAGCTCGTGGTGCACCGCACTCCTGTCAGGGTAGATAGCCTGAGCTGGATCGATGAGAATATGGTTGTCAATGAGGCGGACTATATCCTCCGGAAAGTAACTCTTCATTTCTTTCGCAATAGTAAATTTTCCTGTGCCAGGGAAGCCATTTAGAACGATAATTTTGCCTTTGTCTAGCCATTCTTGTCGAGCAGATTGATCGGGTGTCATGTTAAGATATTGGGGATCGCCTGAATAACCAGCATGAGAGGTCTTGCACGGCAAGTCGCTCATGACTTGCCTCTTGCGTTGAACTCTCAAAGTTGGTGCTGTGAAAAGATGAAACGATTAGAAAAGAAGGAAGCTAAAAGATCGACGCAAGTACTATTTAAGAGCAAGTAGCATATAGAGATTGTTTGACAGTGACTCATCACATGAAACTTTGTATAACCTGCCTAATTCCCCCGTAGGTACCTATTATACCTACCGAGACACCCAAAGTAATAATTTTATCTGCATACCTAGATACCAAAGAAGATAGGTACCTACATAGCTACCTATAAGTATTTCTACCACGCACAGTGGTAAGATACCTCGGATCGGTGTCAAGGCGGATGAATACAGAGTGCTTGCTCCAGTGCAGATATCAACAGAAGGTGTGGAGTTCTCCATGGGCACTTTTTGCCTTTCCGCCAGAAACTCTATATATAAACTAACTCAAAGAGTATCAAAATGCATAGAACGAGCAAATGAATGTCAAGGACTTGAGACGATGGATTCACTTGATCTATAAATTCGACCAGCGTCCTGCCTGCTGTTTGCTAGAGAGTTTTGACTATCTCACGATTGCCTGAAATGACCTCTGAAGGCGTAGTGAGTGCATTAAACACTAATCGAAGGAGCATCTCATCTGATATAAGATACTCGAGAGTTTTACTAATGCTGGGCACGCAATGATTTTCTCCGATATATATCCCAGCTTCTGCCACAGCTTTTTCTGCGAATGTTATTGAGACAAGCAGCTTTCGTTCGAATGGAACTTTGGAGTCGATTGCAATTTCTTCTTCGGTCATAATCAACCGAAATGCGTTCTCCAATGCGTTGCATCTATCACTTGACATCATGGACTCTGGTGCAAACGCCATCAGGTCCATGTCGGAAGTAATAACAAGGTATCATATGCGCAGGAGCCATGTAAGACCGCAACGTAGTGTTTATCGTCAAAAAGTCTGAAGAGCTAATCATGAAGTCTCTGTTGTGCAATAATTAGCGGATTTGATGTTCCAACACGGTTTACGAATCGAATACGGTGGCTCAACAAGGATTGCTCGCCCTTCTGCTCGGCCATGTCCAATCATTCTCCAATATGCTTCAATGTTGATAAAGGATCACCGTTCATTATCCGCAGAACATACACCGGACCATTCGGTGCGAAGATTTTGTGCGAGCAACTCTTTAGGGTAAAGCCATGCGCGTATTTACCATCTTGATGGACAGCCAGTTTAATATGATGGTTGACAGCATTTAGCTTTTCCAAACCTGAGTCTGATACCTGAATATTATTTTGCAAACAGTAATTGTGCGGCTGCTTGCGAATGAATATCAACATGCATGAGTTAATATCTGTTTCGTTTCATAACGTCAAATTTGGCCGTTGTCGGATCTCATCCTGTATGGCTCTCGTGAGATTAAGTCGGTCTTCAACCATCTTGCCAATACTGTGCCTTCCGAAAACCTTGACTGTTGTTGCCCAAACTGCGGTTAAATTGCTTCCTGTTAAACCAATCATATTCTAATCTAGCCCTAACTACAGTTATAATAAGAACTCATTTACATCAAAAGAAGATTCTTACTCCTCTCGCCTAGCCTCACCCATCATAGATACTTGCAGTTTATTAACTCAGGCAAAGCCCTGTATATCCAAAACTTGGTACCAGACACCCAGAGACAAGAATTAAATACCACGTATGGACCAAGATGTCACATCCAGAGGCTCAAAGCTACCAGTATAGAGGCCATCATCTTGATTGACCAAGTCCGTCAAATTTCCCGAGTTTTATACATGGATAGTATCCCAATGAGATACCTACCCGGTAGGTCTACGATGGATGAGCTCGAGTTTGCGTCATGAAGAAACTGACAGTCTTGAAAAAAAAAGAAGTCTACATCGAACTTGTCATGTCCACATTTGACATGACATGCTATTCAGTTGTACAATCGGTAAATCTATGGCATAATACCACAACTCCGAGCACGTAGACCAGGGCTTACAAGAAACATCCCTTATGATGTAAGTGAGGGATCAAGTATACCTCACAGGCGAGCTTCTCATGAGAACCTATTCGCTCATGACCTCACACATGAGCTATATGGCGTGGTTGTCAACTACAAAGACTTTATTTCATCCACGAGATGCCGATTCAAAGGTGGATCTGGTGTAACTGAGCGGTTATCGGTGCAAACGCAGATACATCATGGTGGCGGCGAGAAATAAATTTTCTCCCACGACAGAGGACCCCCATCACTACTGATTTACAGTTTAGTCTGCATATAGAAAATGTTCCGTTGCCACCGAGGCGTGACGAGCTTTTTTTCTCTTCTTTCGCAAGGCATGACTTATATCTCATCGACTCAAGCGATTACGGTCCCCGCAGTGGGCACCGACAAGCGCCTAATAGTGTCCGCGTAATGAATGAGGGGTTTGAATGAAGGCGCATTATCGCGATCTGATCGCAGAGGGGAAACAGCATCGCAGGGACCAGGTTTGGACCATAGTATCACAGTTTGATGACCAGCTGACTGGACCGCGTGGTGACGACTCACGTGGCGGAGCATTCAACGGCTGCGTCTTGGCAGCTTTTGGTGAGTGAGAGGAAAGGATGATATGAGCAAAGTCGGGGCGGAGCTGCGGGCACATGGTGAACCCTCTTGCCGAAGAGCTGATACGAGATAAGAGAGCCCGGAGGAAATGATTCAATACTCCGAAGAGTAGAGAATGAATATTGCAAGCCTTCATTTGGAATTCTCAGCTGAGCTGGGTGTGGCTCAGTCTACGCGCTGATCCCGCATCAGGCCACATCCTTGTGGCGCGGGGTTTGGTGGTGTGTATAGACGGAGCCACGGAGCCTGTCATTGCAGAATGACAATGACTTTGAGGCTGAACACATGTACATTGTTCTCTCTCACAAGCGAGTGCCTCCCCCCCCAAAAATCAGGATAGCTGTTATCAACGCCCATCGCCGGGACTGAAGCGGGGCCGAGTCGGGCGAGTCGGGCAAGGACAATTGAGCATATCACGGAGGGTGGTCAGCTAGATGGAGCGGATTGGCTGCCAGACAGCCGGAACGTCGCGCCATTGTGGGAAGAGGCTCTAGTTGATGTCTGCCATCCGAAGCGAGCCAGAGATGGAACAAGTTGAGCCACGGCCGATGACGAGAGCAGCGAAAGAGGCCGATGGCCGGATGGGACAAAAGATAACAAAAAAAAACAGGATTATTTCAACGTTCGGTTAGCAACATCGTAAGACAACTGATAGATTAAAATGGAGGGGTAGGCTCGGAAAGCTGGGAAAATCCTCGGCGATGAGTGGTTGGGAGTCGCCGGATGTCAACAAGGCAGAAACGCCCTCGACCAACAACGAGAGGAGCGGCTGAAATGAGTAGGAGCGCCACTCTGGGGGCCGTCACTCCCGCCGCCCACCCAGATCGAGAGCGAGCCGCGGCCTGAGTGGCCGAGATATCACAAGCCACATGTTCTGTTTTGTTGACGGCTGGTGCGGGTCGACGCTACGTGAGTCCCCCGGGCGAATGGCGTTGGATAGCGCAGCTTAGGGCGTTTGGTCCTTATTGAGAGCTAAGCTGCTGGGGAAGAAGAGACGCCGAGGAGGCGGCGGGATGGATGAAGGAAAAGAGAGGCACGTTTGACAAGACACTTGACTTGAGAGATGGAGATGGAGAGACACTGGCTGGGCGTTGCTGACGAGCGGGGAAAGTCGAGTCTTTTTTTTCTCTCCAACTGCCGCTTTCCCACCGACCTTTGGAGGTACTACGGAGTACAACATGGTAGTATGTGACTGCATGTAGTAGGTTGTCCAGACTGAGCCAACCACATTTGACAGCAGCTCCAACTAATACAGCATGACTGAGACTTTGTAAGACGTTTGGTCATTCACAAGACTCGAAGCAGCTCTTAGTAATAATACTGCTACCTGATACTACCAGTACTACCAGTACTACCAGTACTGCCTGTACCTAGCAGTACAGCAAAAACGCAGCAGGTTTCTGAGCAGTCGTACGGGGGCCGCATGCCACTCCGCCGGCGCATGCAGCCCCCCGTACGCACTGCATCCTCCATGTACATGTAATGTCTTGTCCGCATACGAAGTACATGACCGCAAATCATGTGCTTTTCTCCCACCGCCATCCGGAGTGTACGTGCTAGTACCAATGGCTGGGGGCAGAAAGGAGGGCGGTCTTCTCTTTTGTCTCGTCCTGTCGTTTTCCTTCCTATTCTTATCACAGCTTGCCCCATCGTTGTGGCGGTAGGAGAAACAGGGCAGCATGGGATGGAAGAGCGGTGGCAGAACGTTGCATTTGCCTCCCTTGCCTTGGGTGCATGTTTGGTACCTTGCCTTACTTGTAGCACATAACTCTCATTCGATCCAGGAACAGCTCAGCACGACACGGCACGGCACAGGCACAGCTCAGCGCTGCTGGACACGTCCTCTGCAGATCATTTACCGCCAGATTGAAGCTTTCTGGCGCGGAAGCGGTGATGCTTGGATCCGGATTTGTCGCCTCCCGCCTCCGGGGCAACTAGGCAGAATTCCTCGGCGTCTCTGGTCGCTTTCAACTGAGACAGACATATAGCTTACTTTACTTCCTAGTAGTAGTAGTAGTATCAGTACCACTTCTCCGCACTCTACAAGAGTACTGTCTTAATAGGTTGCAGCTGTGTCTTGGAATTAATTAGTACTGCTGCAAGAAGCACTTTGTATGCTCCATCTTGTGATCAAAGCGTGTGTCTTGCGTTCGCCGTAGCGCCAGCAATACTGCCGGTATTACGCTCCGCTGGCCAGGCCAGAGAGAGAGAGAGACAGACAGACAGACAGACAGAGCTCGAGGCGGTGTCTCTGCTTGTCTGCTCTCGGCCCCCCGGTTTTGTCTCCAGTCTCCAGTCTCCAGCGCTTGCTGCAGGTGTGATCCCGTAAGTTCGCCAAGACCCCGATACCAGCCCGTAACTGGCGATCGGTTATGTCTCTGCCCTGGGAGATGCATCCAACTATTACCAGTACGGAGCACGGAGTGTGTGATGCTACATTAGCAGCAGCAGCAAAAAAAGACGCGGGAGGCGGGAGACGAAAAGAACGCAGCGGGGAGCCAGGCGTTTCCGTGCTGGTGGATTCAAATCACGGCGCAAATTCGAGCTTATCTCCTCATCTGGCGAGCAGCTATTTGATTTCTCGCCCTCTGGCGCCTCTCCCATCGCGTCATGATATGATGTACCGGGTCGTGCCATGCGTTGCATTGAGCGGTGTTCGCCTCTGCAGCTGCGCGCTTTACCAGCTACCAGCTATTACAAGCTATTTCGTACCAAGCTGCCGATATGCAGCAACTTGGTGCATGCATGCTCATACTCGTACAAGTACTAGTGCTGCCTGTTCAGTTGGCGGAATAGGCGGTGATGGCCCTTTTCATGATTCATTTCAGCGCTGCTTCTTGCATGCGCGCGTGTGGGCGCCGTCTCCCTCTCATTACTCTGGTCTGGTATTAAACGGGGAAGCGGGATTATCCTTCGTTTTATTGCTTTCCCACTTGGTCAACTCGAGGCGCAGTAGGTACGGAGTACGAAGTACTACTACCGCTTATAGCAGGAGGTACGTACTAATGTATTATCACGTTTCAATAAACTGGCGGTGCTGCGAGTTATACGATGACCCTAGTACCAAGTACGGAATCCGGGATCCCAGCGCCATGTATTCCGTGCTGCCGCCGTCCCGTAAGGAATGGTACCAAGTACATGGGACCACAGGTTTGAGGGGACCCGCCCTCCCAGAAACCGCCGCCAGAATAACAAGCAGCAAGGGGGAGGCATCATGACCGCCTTTCCAAACCTGCACGCTTCTGCGCCCGTCTGCGCTGTCAAATTAAAAAAAAAAAGAAAAAAAAAAAGAGGGGCAGATAGAAAGAAGAGAATAGAAGCAGAAGAACAAGCCATTCCGTTGACCCTGGGGCGCCATCGGGCGGACGGTGAAGGCAAAAAGAGAAGAGGCGGGCCGAGACATTTTGGCACCGTTGCTTTTGGCAAAGTTTATTACCGCCCCGAGTTGCGGTAATTACTTGTAAGTCAAGCAAAAACGTTGTTTTCGGACACGAATAGCACCCGCGACTTTTTGGCATCGCAGCACAGCACGGCGCCCGAGAGCTCCAATTGGACGCTGGTAATATCATGCCAGCTCTTCGTTACAGAAAGTACTCGTGCGGCCGGGCTCGCTAATGGTAGAAGAGAGTACGAGTAATTTACAAAGAGCCACTTGGGCTAATATTACCACGGCGGTGGGAGCGCCGCGGTACGGAGTACATCATCTCGTTGATGAAAATAGTCTCTGGCCCCCGGTTGACACCCCGTTTACACCCTGCCTGCTCCCCACAAGAGACGATGAGCTATCATGACGGTCAGGGATCGTCTCGACGGACGGAACGTCTGGAAACGCAGTCGAAGGCGCGACCCCGGTCGGGCTCGCTGCTCGCCGCTTTGTGTCGCGTCCACGTGCTGCATGCCCTTTCCAGCGCCTGGGAGAGTGAGAGAGTGAGAGTGAGAGTGAGAGAGATGCGTTGCGTGCCTTTTGAGGCTGGGGGAAGAGTAGGAAGAGGCTTAGGCTTGGCCGCGAAGGATCTTTTGGGTCAATTAATTAAATTGCGTTGACGCGCTTTCGTACTGCTTGCGTAGCAAACTACTGTCTAACTAGGAGTGCAGCTGACGAACCAACCAAACAAAAGCAATTTAACAATGATGCCTACGGAGTGCCTACGGAGTACCTATTGGATGACCAGCCGGGACAATTGTATTTTTTTTTCCTCTAAAAAAAATCAAAAATGGCTTTGCCGACTGCGGTATTATTGTAGAAAAAAAAAGGAAAAAAAGAACCAGAAAAAAAAAACCACGTCCGTTTTCATCGACGACTCAGTTGCCAGCCATTTCCGCCGAGCCCAAGGTTGCTTTTGCTTTTGTTGCCACCGGCAGCCAACACCGCCTTGGCCGCAAGCACCGTCGTAATATCGCGCCCATGGCCCGGCCAGACCCCGGCCGCCATGCCAGCTCTAGCACTAGCCGCAGCGCTCATTAGGTGCTGTTCCAGGCTGCGCCAGGCCGCGGCCCCTCACTCTTCCTTACCGACTAGCGCCTATAGCACGCCGCATTCAGCGCCTGCGCCGGTACCTGTTCAGGCGGGCTGGCGCTGTGCGGCAGGCAGGTACTTGCATACAAGTAGGTACCTGGTTCCCCCCCCAAGAGCCACCACCGCCATCTCGGCCTCACCTGGCCTGTTCATTATCCTCTTCCACTTCTCTCATAACCTCCCCCCTTTCCCTTGACGGCCCCGTTTCCTCCTTTTCCCCTACAACCCCCCCAGTCCAGAATCCCCTCTTGCATCTCCCAAACCTGGTCGTCTCCCTCTGCTTTGGGTCCTTTGGCGTGCGTTTCCGGGTCCCCAATGCGTGCGTCTGGTGGAGTCTCACAGTCGGTCGCCGTGTAACTCCTTCAAACCCATCCATACAAGTAAGAGGAACCACGGCAACGATGGCTTGCATGTCCGCCAGTCGGTGTAGGTAGATACTAGCCAGTGTTTGGACGAAACGAATATTCGGCATCGACAGGGGGGCCAGAGTGGGCTCTTTGAATCCGAAACTTAAAACAAGAACCCAGAAGGAAGCATATTCGAAACCATTTCACTTGCTCTCTTGGCTTCCATTGCGTACTGCGTATTTTTTGCGCACTCGTATACGCCTCTTCCATCCTCACAACCCACAATGGCCATGACTTCATTACAGACGCAGCCGTCGGGCCAGAGTGGCCACGGCAAGCTCACCAAGTCGCGCAGCCGCATCGTCGTCAAGCCTATCCTCAAGAGACTGCACCACGTCCACTCACATTCAGAGCGCAACTCGCTGGACCTCAACCGCGGCTGGGACGACCAGCCCGTCGCCACCACCCCCGAGCTGGAGTACGGGTCGTTCGACTTTGGATCGCGCGACCTCGACGACCTGAGCGCCGACCGACGACACCTGTACGGCTCCAACTATCCAGCTGCGCCGGCCGCAGGCGCAAAGCTCGCCCGCGACGTCAGCTTCAGCCTGGCCGCCGCCGAGCTTGGCCCCAGTGCTCCTGGCCTTGGACGGGCAAACACCTTCTCTTCCTCCTCACATGCGCGCTCAACCAGCGGCAACTCGGTCACGGCTTCCAGCAACGCACGCATCGGATCCTTTGTCCACCCCTTCCAGCAGATGCCCAGGACCTCAACGCCGCCTCTACACTCATATGCCAACTCTGTTGTGTCGCTCGACAACGGCCTCGCGGGCCAGCAGCGCGATCTGACGTCTGCCATCGCCGAGAGCGACGGTGACGAGGACGACGAGCTCGAGATCGAGGAGCCGCTGGCCTCTCCCACCTCCATCTCTCTCTCCCAGTCCGAGTCCAACTCTAACCAGACGCCTGCTTCCGCGACGGCCACCAAGAAGCTCTCGTACTCATCCAGCCTTCGCTCCAACTCACCAAACTCAAAGCCAGTGGCAGCGCCCAGTCGCCCGTCTCTCTCTGGTAGCCAGCGCACCAGCTCTGATGGCCCTTTCATGAGGGCAGCGGCCTCTCGCTCCAACTCGGGCCCTTCTGTACCACGTCTCACCCAAGGCGCTGTGAATCACCAGTCCACCTCGGCAAACGACTCCGCTCCATCCGGCCCTTCTGTGCCCCTGCTCATTTCTACGCAAAAGACACCCTCAAATCCCATCTGCTCTCCCTCGCCCATCTCCCCATTCCGCACCTCTCTCGACATGAATGGTTTTCGCCTTCGCTCGCGGAGCGAGATGGACACAGCCACTCGCCAGGAGCAGGTCCGGGAAGCCCGTCGCAAGTTCGAGGCCAAGGAGAAGGAAAAGGAAGAGAAGTATGCTCGGGAGCAGATCCGCAAGCGGGAGCGTGCCGACGCCAAGGAGGCTCAGAAGTATGAGCGCTCACAGGCCCAGAAGCGAAAGACCAGCTTTGGACACACTAGCACTCTCTCCAGCGCGAGGAATTCATCCAGCGTCCGCGAGAAGACTGAGTCTGATCCTCTCAATGGTGGCCAAGCGCAAGACGCGCAGTTTCAGCCTCCTTCCAGAAGCAAGACGGCTAAGCGCAGGACCAACAGCCTCTGGACCGCCTTTATGCTGTGGCTGAGGACTCGTCTTCTCAAGCTGGCCAGGCGGTAGGACAGCTTGTCACCGTTCAAGAGATCTCGGAAGGCCGACAACACAACCAAGGCCACCACTCCTTATCCCGGCATTCATACCAACAACTCACAACTAGCGCATATGAATCTGGTCACTACTAGACTCACTTAATCGGTAGCGTGGTAGTTGCCAAAGCGAAACTGCCACATACCTCTTCATATATACCATTCTCCGCACTCCTACAACTCATCATCAATCCATTTAGCGAAACCACGAAACTATAGCGAGATCGAGGTGCTGGATTTTACCCAACATCTCAAGCTTTATGATTTTCTTCTTTTTTTCTTTCTTTTTTTTTCACGGCCCTTTGATACACAATTGGGGAGCAACAGACCCCAGGCGAACGCAGCATCTGGCAATGCCGTTATTCTTTTTTTTACGCGAAACACAATGCAAATTTTGTCTTCTGCGAGGCGTTACGGAAATGGAATAGTACAAGCATTGGGCGAAATGTTTGACAGCTTTTTTTTTTTTTTTCTCACTCAACTATTATTTGAGTGCTGATGATTTTTCAAACTCATCCAACTCGTTTTGGTCTTACGAATTGCATACAGGAGGAAATACACATTAAAGGCATGCTTTGGAGATTTTAGAAAGGGCAAATCCTTGGAACCCAAGCAAAAAAAAGAAATACAAATCCACAAAAAAATTATGGATACATGGACAGATTCTAGGAAAAAAACCAACTAGAAATCTGATCCGAGGGCTTCTTGTTCGAGATTTACGGATCATTTTAAGCGTTTATTCTTTTTTGATAACGCGAGAGACTTTGGGGAGGAGTTTTGGCGGCGGTTGGATGAAAGGCTACCTATAGAGGAGGGTCCGTACGTCTTTAGTGTTAGACTAGTGGTTGTCAATACGAACAAGTTGCAAAATCATTTATTTGTTATTCGAACTCGTGCATGTGATAGATTTTTGTTTTGTTTTGTTTTCATGTGATTGTCGACTGGCTGTTGTCACATGTAAGCTGCTTGGGGGTGGTTTGTTTACTTTCAGGCTGTTTACGAGGTTTGTGCAGTAGTAGTGCGGTCGTGTGTTTACGGTTTCTGTGGAGTTGGCATCATTGTACATGGCCGAGCGACGTGATTCGCCCAACGGGCGCGAATCAGAACGACTGCCTAAAGGGGGATCACCAGGGGCGCAGCGATGATCTTGGAGTTTTTTTTTATGACGGTTCCTTTTCTGTGTGTGTGGTGTGTGGTGGGTGGGTTGCACTGGAGACCGGTGGGTTGGAGAGGGGAAGGTGACGGCTCGGTGAGGGAGGGAGGGGAGTAGTATCGTGTGGTTTATTAGTCAGGATTTGTATACGATATATATATGTGTGTGTGTCTTTGTAGGTTCAGTTTATAGACATGATACTATGTGTCTTTAAAGTATAGAGAAGACTGCGTGTATACTTGATTTGAGGTGTAACTATTATCTTTGGGCATCGCATACTCAGTGCTTAGCTACTAGATATCGACATGCTCTAACATGCTATGAGGCATTGGTATTGCATCATAAAAAAATCATGTATTAATTAGTTTGGTTTTTCTTTTTTTATATCTTTACGAGCTACGTTTGCTCTCTCCTCGTTTACAGCTTTGATCTCGACCTTACATCCACGGGCGCCCACCAGGGGTATCCTGGCGGCGCATCGTTATCGATCGTGTCCTTAAACTCGGGCTGTCTCTTTTGCAGGAAGCTTTGGATCCCCTCCTGCGCGTCCTTGCTCCTGACGAGCGAGTAAAACATCTTGCTCTCAATGAGATGGGCTTCCTCAGGAGACGCCGGCGTCCTGTAAATCTGGTTCTTCACGACGGTGGCTGAGACGAGGCTGACGTTTCTGGCAATCTCGTCGGCGATCTTGAGGGCGGTGGGGAGCACCTGGTCCGCCTCAACGACTTCGCTGAAGAGCCCGTCGAAGAGCTTGTGACCGGCGGGATAGACGCTGCCCGTGGTGGCCAGGTGCAGGGCCTTGGAGGTGCCGATGAGGCGCGGCAGGAAGAAGCTGCTGCAGGCCTCGAGGCAGAACCCCCTCTGGCTGAAGACGAAGCCGATCTTGGCGTCCTTGCTGGCGACGCGGATGTTGGCCGCAAGCGTCATGGTGATGCCAACGCCGACCGCCGAGCCGTTGATGGCGACGATGACGGGCTTGGTGCAGCGGTAGAGGGCGAGGCTGACCTGGCCGCCCTCGTCGCGGTGCTCGTCGGCCGAGGGGCTTTGTTCGCCCCTGGCGTTGAAGTCCATGCCGGCGCAGAAGATTTTGTTCTTGGGATCAGACGAGGTTACGACAATGGCCTTGACGCGGGGGTCCGAGGACAGGAGGGAGTAGGCCGTGATGAGGGACCGGGCCATTTCCTGGGTGAAGGCATTGTGGGCTGAGGGACGGTGGAGCTTGATGATGATGACGGGAGTGACGGCGGAGGAGGAGGCGGGGTGGTGGGAGAATTGGAGAGTTGGAAGGGTGAAGGTGTTGTAGCTGGAGGGCAGCTCGGCAGCCATGTTTGCGCGTCGATCTGGCTGATGCTCTGAGATGTTTTGCTATAGATGATCCCTTGTGGTGTTGAGGTGTGGTGACGCTGAATGAGGCCTAGCTGGGCTGCTTGGGCTGCGTGTGGAGATGAGCGATTGAGGTGAGTTTCAGATTGAGAAGTTGTTTTTGTAAAATTTGAGATGAAACCCGGCGCGCTGAGTGAGATGACATGTGAGATTTATCATTACCGCTGATGAGATCAGTTTCCGTGGCTCATGGTAACTACCAAGGTCAAATGTGTAATTACAAGCTAGGACGCGGAGCTGTGAACCTCGGCTCCCCACAGTGGCTGCCGAGCTCACCTACAGGTACCTGACAGTGCTGCTACTAGCACTACGGGATACGGAATGCATGTGTGAGGCATAGTATTGCTACGAATATAGCTGTTTGAGCGGGGTAAAAACAGAGGTAGCAACATCAGCAAATTGGCTAATTTAGACAGCTCAAAACGCAATTTCAAAGGGCGGATGCATTCGGGGCCGCGAGAATCCGAAAACAGCTTCATGTACTTCGTATTATCAGGTCCTGCCGACATGGCTAAATGACACGGGGAATGTGGAGCAATACCCCAGGACAGTGCATAGTCGTCAACAACAACAAAACAGCGCACTGTGATGAATATGACTAAGCCGCTTCAATAAGCCGACACTAGCGCGAATGGAGCCATCCGCAGCCTTTCTCCACCTCCAGCCATGCGTCAAGCAACCAGGACATTCTCATGGAATCATGGGCTATGATTGGGATAGCCATAAAGAAACATGCTATCGACTGTATATCCGCGAGGGCTGGTCCCTCGAACGCATCATGGCATACATGAAAAGCGTCTTTGATTTCTCACCGAGGTAAGATGAATCATGACACGATGACGAATCCTTTTGATGACGCCTCTCTTCCTTTTTCTGTCCTCATCAAGTACACGCTTCGCCGTTCCTGCGGCGCATAATGGAACAGTGTAAACTCACAGTACGACGAGGTATAAAAGATGACCAGAGAGTTCACTTCGTCATTTCATGATAGCCCAGTCCCAAGTGTTGATGCGGAGAGCGTAATACGGAATGTAGCCAGGACGATAGAACTGACATAGTGATACAGCAGACGTGCCTTCCAGGTACAGTTCCGACGCTGGGACTTCCCCCTCAAGTTAAAGAATCATGACCACGATGATCGGCTGCTGGGTCGGATCAAGGAGTTGTGGGAGAATAACCTGACGCAGGGTGAGATCATGCGAGTGCTTGAACAAGATGGCTTTAATGTTGCTCCGCATGAAGTGATGAGGCTGCGTATGAAGCATAGGTGGCTGATGCGAGGGCCCAACCAAGATCGTTCAAAGATCGCCACCGATGCAGCTGATCCAAATCACGAATCTGAATTGTTAGAGGATTTGGACTCTTCTGCTTTGCTGGATATGAACACCAGGGGAGAAGGAGAAGATGGAAACGAAGGAATGCCGCTGCCAGCTTCCCCAGCACCTCCTTCGGCATCACCGCCGGAATTCATGCAAGACGGTGATGCGGACTCTATTGCACCTGAAGAAAAACAAAACAAAGCGGGTAAGAAGAAACGAAATCGTTTGAGAAGGGACTCTTCTGGAGCTACCATACGGTTTCCCTCTGAAATGACAATCGATGATGCTCGACGCAAGTTGGGCCTAGATCAACCAACCTATTGTCTGCTCCGCGCTCAGTTTCAGAAAATCTGCTCGGCTTTAGATGTCAGCAAAAAATCTGCCGGATCTGAGAAATGGGAAGCCGCCAAGACTCGCCTTTTGCATGAGCTGCCCAGTCTGTACCACAAGTTGTGGACGCCCGAGGACGAATTAGAGCTGAAACAAGTCGCCTTGGATGCCATCTGCAGAGACACTGTGAAACGACTGCGTCTGAATGATTCCCGAATGACCCAAGCAGATGTCAAGAATGCACTGGGGATAAACCCACAGCAGGCTAGAGATGCGCGAGCCATCTTCGGCAACCTGCTGAAACAAGCTGGGTATTCCCACAGGCCCTATTCCATGCCGACCGCTCAACAGTGGGATGCCATGAAAATATCGTGGGGCAAAGAATCGGATGTGATTCAGAATATTTTGGACGAAATAAACGGTGATCCAGGCAATCACTTGAAGGCCAAGGCTTTGGATGTGTTGGCACGAGACGTTTTGAAAAGGCTACGCGACGATCGCACCGACAGAGACTATAGGAGGTACCAACGAATCGAGCAAGCCAGGTCGGACGCAAATCTACCTCACGCTGGCGCTAAGGACACGCAGAACGACGGCAACTTGAACTCGCTGCTTCATTCTCGGCCATCTG
The DNA here is from genome assembly GCA_003012085.1 of Trichoderma brevicompactum. Lineage (NCBI taxonomy): Eukaryota > Fungi > Ascomycota > Sordariomycetes > Hypocreales > Hypocreaceae > Trichoderma > Trichoderma brevicompactum. Next base: position 23,169 of record PXNZ01000236.1, on the reverse strand, counting down.
CTAGTCGGATAGACTTGGCAGACGGCTTGTCACCAAACACATTTGACAATATTTCCGAGGCTCCATATACTCCTCAAACTATACTAAGCCCTGATAGCGGCTCCATAACTCCGTACCTGCCTTTACCATTACAGCCCGAAGGCGTGGTAGGGGTTTCATTAGGTGCTCGCGACGATGCTCTACGAACGCAACCGCCGCCTCCCCCTATGTCTACCCAGCGAGTCTTCAGCTCCACGGTATCCTCGAGCGCAAACCTGGATTCGGCGGTTGGGCAATCCTTGCTACTATCTGCAGATGCAGACACCAGCTTCTTGGATGGGCCATACGTGTCCCAACCATATGAACCCACGCCACCCTCCGCACAAATCTTTCACCATGGACCCCCGATGCCACCAGTTTTCGCCGTCTACTTTCGGATACACCCATCGTCAACCTTCATAACGGACGAGTCGTTGTGGGTAGCTACTATGAGTTCCAAATCGTTGCAAGAGCTCCGACAGGTTGCAGTGGATAGATTTCCTGGGGTGGTTTGTCTGAGAATCGAGGGTATTGTGAAAGATCGAAGCGGCAGGGAGATGCCTCTGGTAATCGAGAATGATGAGCAGCTGGCTGCCTATTTCTCGTATGCCCTGGGGGAGGCGCCAACTTTCAGTGTTCAACTGGTGTGGAAATAGGACAATGGCTGCCGTTTCCCAACCCATTTGCTTGGCTTGGCCACATCCATGAGGACATCGCTTCGAGGCTAGGACCACTCGCCTTTGAGAATATCTCCTCTATTCTAGAGCACGCCAGACCCATATGGTACATGCATGAACAGACCCCTCGACTCATGTTCAGAACAGCACCAAGATTGAAAACAGAGGATACATAATTTCGATTCAAATCTTCAGACTCGAATGCTAATAGCATCTATTAGACTCCATCAATTGCTTGTACTTTTTATTTCTTTTATTTTTCTTTGTCAGGGGCAAGGGAAGCGGGAAATTGGTTGCAAGCGGCATGTACTTTAGGATTACGCATAATGCCTATTACAAGTAGTAATAGTTTTAGCAATGACGACGCCGCTAATGAATTTGCGGTAAAGATAGACTGTAGATAGGCTGTTTAATGCGGATCTCATTAGATGTCATAGCCTCGGTTATACAGAATAAGACCTGTTTATCTTGTGTTTTAATGTTGACAGGTGCCCATAGATGAGAAAACGAAGAAAAATACATACTGTTCACTTGGAAAAATACTACTAACCCATGGACTTTTTTGCCCTCAAAAAAAATGATAGACTACAGTGAGTAATTGACCTTTGAATCCAATCTCAAGAAATCGATCACGGCCCAAATTGCAGTCTCTGATGCTGTTGTGAAGCCCGGACAGATGGAGAGAGGAGAGAGACGGAGGTTGAATGCCGTTGAAGACTTGCCCAAGTAGGCAATTGGGGGGTCTAAAGAAGCGCCGCGAAATACCGACCCGCAGCTATTTAATCCCTGGCGCTGCTATCTTTGTCCCGCCCCCACTATCGCAAAAGTTCAAGCTTCGCATTTCGCAATCGCATACATCGAATGCAACATCGACAGGCCAACACAACTTGAGCGTTTTGATTGCGTACCACGGCTGGCCCAAACACATACATCACAAATCTGCGGCATTGAGTAACGCGACCAATGCTCAAGTGCGGTTCGGCAGCGCATCCCTTGCGCCGGGGGCAAGCTCTCCGGAGCTTGGCCGTCGTGGCTCGTCCAAGAGCAGCCCCGGCAGCGCGACACTACGCAACAGAGATTGAGCCAGAGAGGCCGAAGCCCCCAAGGCAAGGCAATGAGCAGAAGCTGGGCAGGACGTTCCAGGGCCAGGTCATGGGCAGTATCGGGGCCCGACTGAGGAGAGAGAGGGAGCAGCGAGAGCAGTACGAGAAGTGGAGGGACATGACGGATCCTTCGAGGAATTGGATGATTACCTTTTGTGAGCCCCCTTGAGAATTGACGGCGGGAGTGAATTGCGCAAGTCTGAAGCTGACATCTTTGTGTCTCTCCTTTCTTTTTCAGTCTTCCTATCGAGCGTCGGCATTGCCTACTGGCTGGGCAGCTACTGGCCGCGAGAACCCGAGCCGAATTCGACGTTGCCGCTGTCGAAGACGAGACCGCCTTCGCATAACATCAAACTGGAAAACATGCAGTCGGCATGGGCGGATTTTGTCAAGATTGTTGGCAAGGATAACGTGAGCACATCAGAGGACCAACTGAGCGCGCACTCCTCGTCGGATTGGTCGACGCACATGGCGGCGCCAGAAGACCGTCCGTTCTGCGTGGTGTATCCCGGCTCGACTGAGGAAGTCTCGGAAATCATGAAGATTTGCCATCAGAGGAGGATTCCGGTCACTGCATACAGTGGGGGGACCAGTCTGGAGGGTCATTTTGCGCCGACGAGGAAGGGCATCTCCATCGACTTTGGCAGGATGGACCAGGTTCTCGCTCTGCACGAGGACGATCTGGACGTGGTGGTCCAGCCTGCTGTTGGCTGGGAGGAGCTGAACAACGCGCTCGCGGAGAAGGGCCTATTCTTCCCTCCCGACCCTGGCCCAGGAGCCATGATTGGAGGCATGGTTGGGACTGGATGCAGTGGGACAAACGCCTACCGATATGGAACGATGCGGGAGTGGGTTCTTAGCCTGACAGTTGTCATGGCGGATGGTACCATTATCAAGACTAGGCAACGCCCTCGCAAGAGCTCTGCCGGCTACGACCTGACGAAGCTATTCATTGGTTCCGAGGGCACTCTTGGTCTCGTGACGGAAGCTACGCTCAAACTTACAGTGAAGCCCGAGGCTACGAGCGTTGCCATCTGCTCGTTTCCTACGATTCACCACGCGGCTACTTGTGTGAGCAAGGTCGTGGGCAAGGGCATTCCGGTTGCGGCAGTAGAAATTCTGGATGAAAACCAGATGAAGTGCATCAACGTATCCAACGCGACTTCTCGCACTTGGACGGAAGCCCCCACCCTGTTCTTCAAGTTTGCCGGAACGCCCAACGGCGTCAAGGAGCAGATTGCTCAGGTACAGGCCCTCGCCTCCAAGGCCGGCAGCAAGACGTTCGAGTTTGCCCGAAACGAGACGGAGCGCGAGGAGCTGTGGAGCGCGAGAAAGGAGGCGCTCTGGAGCACCATGGCCGTGGCGAAGCAGGGCGACAGGGTCTGGACCGGGGATGTCGCTGTGCCGATGAGCAAGCTACCGCTGTTGATTGAGGAGACCAAGGCGGATATTCAAAAGAGCGGGCTGTTTGCGACGATTGTTGGGCATGTTGGAGATGGAAACTTTCACAGTAAGGACCAAATTCTCATTCTCTTTGGGTTAGACTGAAGACGATGCTAACTATGGAACAGCTATTCTCACGTACAACGAGGCTCAGCGAAAGAAGGCAGAGACGGTTGTTTCACGGATGGTGAAGCGAGCGATTGAGCTCGAGGGCACCGTTTCGGTAAGTCTAATGCACCTTCCGCTTTTGATTTTTGACAAAGGCGCGAAGAAACACTGACTTTCATTATAGGGAGAACACGGAATTGGCCTGGGCAAGAGAGACTACCTCCCTCACGAGGTTGGCGAAACGACGGTGGATGCGATGCGCCAGGTGAGTTTTACGATTCCATGATGATTGGATTTATCAAGTATGATGGAACGGGTAATTAACAGAGTCGTGCAGATTAAAAAGGCATTTGACCCTTTGTGCTTGTTGAATTGCGACAAGGTTGTCCGGGTACAGAAGCCAAAGAGTGGTGAGGTCAAGGAGTGGTGAGGTGGTGAGGCCTGTTGGGGTCAACCACATTATGAGTTTGATGGGTTTATAATATGAAGATGCCTCCATGTACTTCATACACTGTACTATATGTGTTTCCCTTTTAAAGCATCAGATTCATAAGATGAGAGCAGTGTAGTAGTTGTTCATGTCGAGATAATGTGTGCTTACCTAATCTCAACCCCCAGGCCAGGCGCCCCACGTCATGCCGTCATTGGGGGAATCACACGCTTGCTGGTCCCTGCGCCAACTCCAAGCTCGTGACATTGCCTGCTGCTAGACAGTCCCAATAAGCGACATTCCAGCGCCTTCGCTAATACTCGGGCTCTTTCATGGCTCCCGCGTAAACAAATTCTCCCCGGAATCGCATCTTGCTTGAGAAATGCCTTTGCGACATCGTCAACCTTGAAAGTTCAAAGAGGACCACTGGGCTTAGAAGCACCGCCCCGCCATACATAACTACATACATACGGAGTATCGTCACTGCATTCCCAGCCCCGCTGACCCCTGGGTCTGTCGCGTCTTCTTCATCTCTGCCTCTCCATGTCGCTCTTTGCTGCACAGCTTCATCCCGGAAGGGCGCTTGGGTTTTTTAGTAAGTAGAATACCGATGCGACTATTCAAGGCTCTCTTCATGGCCGGCTAACCATTCACGACTCCAGCCCTCGGCGCGTCCCTCCACGATGTCCTGACCCGGGTCAAGGCCGAGCCCCAAGCGTTCCCGAAGCTCGAAGTCCTATACTCCCGAGACCAGCCCGTCACCGAGCCAGTGTGTGTCGTGCTGCCTCAGAACGGCATCAGGCTGCGGTTTGATGGCCCCGAACAGCGCCTTCGCTTGATCGAAGTCATCGATTTTACAAAGAGTCACATCACCTTCAAGGATCGGGATCTAGTACGGCCGGCTGGCGCTGCTGCTCCGGAAGTGCCTGGAGAGTCGTCGGCAGGACCTACATTTCGACACATCTACCATCGGCTGTTGGGACCGACGTACGCGGGCGAATTTATCCCTCCGACGGGATCGCAGGGCAATGGAACCTACGTGCTGTCGTATCCGGGCGTGGCTTTCAACTTCTCGGTGCCCACCTCGGTGTACTCTGCAGATAAGGATGTCGTTTCACTGCTTTCGGCATCATCATCGCAGATTGCGACCTCCATGGCAGTGTTTAGCGGGAATTCCTGGGCAGAAGTACGGCCGACGCTGTGGACAGAGGTACTACCAAGCGTCAAGGTGACGTCCACACTGCCTCGTGGAAAGGACGTTTACCCCGATGAAGTGTCCTTGGTTCGGCTACACGGTGGAGGCAAGATCCAGCTGTTTCGGAAATGGACAAGCAGCTCATTTTGGATCATTCTCGGCGAGACCACGCCACAGGATCTTGTTGCGGAACTTGGGCCGCCGAATGCGATATACCGTAAGAATGACCAGAAGATGGTCATTCACAAGATGCGAGCCGCTAGCAATACCCATGGCCGTCCTAACATGAAGGATCTGGGTCGGCCAGACGAGTCGACAGATACGGACCAGTCATCGATGCACACTGGCTCTGACGAATCGGATAACGAGGCCGCGGTCGAAGACGAAGGAGGAAGCAATGCGTCGGGAGAGTGCTTCTACAACTACTTCTATTTCGGCTTTGACATACTCATGTCTACGCCTGTACCTCCTTCAAGTCTACCTCCCGGAGAAACGCAGGTACCAGACGATATTGGAAATGGAATAAAGTCTCATACTCCTGATCGGCTGGTCGCGACAAAGCTGGTACTCCATGGCAACATTCCTGGCTCATACGAGTTCAACCGCCATCGTCGATGTCGATGGGAGATTAGCTACCTGGATGACCTGGCTAGTGATAATGGTCCCGTGAATTCCGAGATGGAATTCAAGACGATTGAGAATCTCATGAGCAGGAAATGGGAAGGCGCCTACCCCACAGATAAAACTCAGCCTCGGCAAGGGGGTATGGTCCTCAACCGCGGCTGGGGTGATAGCCCAGGCAGTAGCTGTGAGTTTCTCGGTGGGTGGGAGGAAAGCGGTGCGAGAAGACCGGAGGCGAATGGCGACTCTACAACTACGCTGTATGGCTTTCCGGGGATGGTGTTTGAAGTCTTGCGAAACGATTATGTCAATACATTGACGGTGTTTTGAGTTTTTGGATTTGGGAGGGATTTCGGATAGCATATGAGAGAAGGGTTTTGCATATTTTTCTATGAGAGCGAAGTTTTGCAATTCTGCGGTTGTCGATTATCACTATTTGGGATGTTCCTTTGCTTTGGGTGTTTGGGTTGGGATATCATACAGATTATGCGTACAGATGCCTGAAATCATGGTTGTCGGATCGAGTTTCGGCTCTGATGACTCTCTATGAGCACAGGTTTACAGTTTTGGGTTCAACTCTGTACTTTTTGATTCATCAAATAGACAATTAATTGGAGGTCATCTCTTTAGCAAATATCGTTTGTTTGATATTTGATTGCTCTTGTCCGACTTGATGTAATGGGTGAGGGTTGAGAGGAATTGACTGGATAGATGCGGTATGAATCTTGAATCGACGCTTTTGCATACGTAATCTAAGGAGGAAATTGGTATTGATGCTATGAGACTGGAGGTGAATAATCTTGGGGCAATCACATGCTCTTTTACTCACTTCACGGCCCGAGTCATTCGGGGTAGACGCTCGAATATCGGTTCATCGGCAGAAGACGTAAACCCTTCATTGTTTCGTAACGATTCTCTAGCCCATTCAAACCCGACAGCCGTGCTCCTTTGAATATTATGCTCTCTTCGATCCTTGATGGCGTACCGTCAAATTTTGCTCGTCGTGTGCTGCGTCGGCCACAGCTCGGACTTCCGAGTTACTGATGAGTTGCCTTGCGAGATTGTCTATTGCAAGGGTTTTCCTCTATGGGAGGCAAGTCCGACTTGTCGGAATTGTTTAAAGAATGGTCCGAATTCCTTAGCTTGTGAGAGGCATCGGAGCTGGTTGCTACGTAGCGGTTCATTTGGTGGCATGAATTCAATTTGCCTTTGGGGCGTATCAGCTCCAGCTAGTTATGAGTCAGTTGACTGCGTCAAATCCCATGCTGAGATGGAAGAGTCTCTAGGTACCTGTACGTCTTCGTAAACTCACATTATTCTTGTTGTCCAGTTATCCCCATCACAATTTCCCTTAGGGCGTATTTTGTTGCTGGCTACTACGCGAGGCGATTTTAATCTGAATCAGTCGTAGCCCTTCATCGATGAGGACGCCCATATTCTGATTCTTCGCTGCGTATTGTGCTGCTTTATTGGCACGTGTGTTGCCTTCAATTTGTGAATGACCCGGACTCCAGAGAAGCTCGAGTTCAACCCCCATATGGCGAAGATATTGAGATCTGGTAACGAGCTTGCATGCAATGGGATCGTTGCGTAATTGAGCTTTGGTGATGCCAGGTTTTTTAAGCCCTTCAATTTGGTACAAAGCACTCGTGCAGTCCGTGAAGATTGTCACTTTGGGGTGGGCAGTCGCTCCATTAGCATCTACAATATCTTGACCTTTCGAAAGCATCATCAATGTCGTGGCATGAGCTAAGCCGTTTGCAATAGCAGCCAGCTCAGCTCGAACAGAGTCCTGCCCATTGTTTGAGATAAAGTATCTCACCTGCCAGCTCTGGTCTCCATCAGAAGGCTTGTAAACGACGCCAGCGCCGGAGTGAGCGATTGAACCATCTGTAAGTGTAGACGATCCCGGCTTTTCGCTTGGCTTCGTGATTCTAGATCCATCTACATAGAGAATGAGGTGCTGGTGGCCCACATGAAATTGAGAAATCTCCAGAGCTTTAGCAATAGCACAGCTCCTGGGTTCTATGATAATGTTACCGTAAAAGTTGAGATCCGGAGTAGCATCCAGCAGGGCTATTTCTCTGCGATTGTTGGCCCTTTGGTTGCCCCTTTTAGAGGTTGTTATATGAAATGTGACTTCGTGGGTGATTCTGTCCATTTTTATCATCTTGTTGGAGCAATTTTGACTTGATACAGCCTTGTCCTTTACTGATGGAGTCTTTCCATGGGCACGGGCTTGAGTGGTTGACAACAGACGGAGAGCAATTCGAGAACAGCCATGGAGGTGAGAACTTTGTCTCTATGTGTAGCCATTTTTGATCAGATCACTATCTTGTATTTCTCGACTATATAAATCTTACCTTTATTGTGTTCATCATGCAACTTGTCATAGTTTTTTTGTGGTTGTGACAACTTGAGTAATAGCTGATTGAAGCCCTTTCTCGTCGGGCGGCGTTTGATGGGTGCTGATAGAAGCGTACTATTCAAACAACAAATGAGGTCATATTAACTGCTTCTTTACTACATAACCAACTTTAATACATCCATTGCGCGCCACTTAGCGAAAGATTTGATCACTGCGTAGATACCAAGGTTCTAAGGATCAGATGCAAGTGCACGTTTCCTTAGGTTGAGCTAGTTGAAAAGCAGAAATAAAAATAGATTGAAACAAACTTCAATAGTCGTATTTCACGTAATTCGCGATAGCCGGACGGAGTAATTATTGTCGGTGAATCGCGACCCAAGGAAGAGGTGTGGGGTGCCTGCCTCACTATGATGACTGTACTTTGTACTTCGTGCTCCGTAGTAACTTCGTACTTTGCACAAAGCATACGGAAACATTCCGTCAAGGCGCCTTTTTGCACTTTGTTTGTTTTTAGTCAGGACTATGCTGGTGGGAGAGGCGTAACAGGCAGGGATTGGCCCTCGTGCCTTCCGTGCCGTGGGCTGCAAGCCACTTCCGAAGATTTTTTGGGCACCTGATGCATTTGGGCACTTAATCCGATTGCAGCATCAAATCAAATCACCTTCCGCAACCCAGAAGCCAATGATGCTACTTCGTACTGGGCGCTCAACTTTCCTAATTGCAAAGGCTTGGCTCCCTCTTACGGCGTAGCAGGTGCAAAGCCCACTTAGATTCCCGCGCGGGGCTTCTTTTTTTGTGGGTTGCCAAACTCTGACCGATCCATTGCTAAGGGGGGGGCCAGAGAGACGGCGATAGACGGCGAGCAAACATTCGAGGTGCTCGCCACAAATGCTGGGCGAAAACGAAGCATCAGCCCGCGGTGCGAAGCGGGCTTACGCGTACCCGATGCGGTAATTCCTATGTCCTTGCTGTCTGTGCTGGCGCCATCCGAGTGGTAGTATCGACTTGCTGATACGAATTTTGCATAGGGGAACTAAAGCTGGCAGTGATAGCTTCTGCTAGTATTGCTGCTCCGTCCTTAGCACCGAGTATTGCCTTCTACCCTCAAGGCGCCAGGTAGTCTATTTTAACTTGGTTCGCTGTTCGGGCTTGTGCAATCACCGCGGATTGGTGGTCTGGAGATGCATTGCACACTAACCACGGCCTGAGGTCTGGCAGCGGCTAACATCAAAGGGGTTATTGCACAGCACCCAATTATTGCCGATTCCTTAAATCCAGGGCCTCTCCAGCCCAGAGCAACCAACGTCAGCTATTGGCCCATCTCGTCAGCCCAGCGCTGGCACCCGCTCTCGGCCGATGCCATGCAGGCTGGTATGAAATAGCCTGCCCCCCCACTTATGGGGCCTCTGGGAAAAAAGAAAGGTCCAATATCGCTTTGAGTGGTGCGAACTCCAAGCCGGAAGGCGTCTTTTGCGGTGAGAATGGGCCGCTATGAGGGATGGGGAAAAGGAAAAACATCGACATGTGCCGCGATCTACACAATGCAGAGGCGGAGCGCCGAGGTGCTCCGAAGAGGACGGGCACGACGGGCACGACGGGCGGCGATAAACGGGTTCAAAATTCGCATATCGCTACGTTGGCGATGTTTCAGTCTCGACGCCATGCGTAGGATGACTACAGCCACAGAGAGATCATCTTTTGCCGTTCCCCATCATGCATGCATTTCCACCCAACGCCTAAAAACTGCACTTGTCCCGTGCCGGCTTCCGGGAATCGGGCCAAGCCCACGCCGAACTCATAGCAGCCCACCTTCGTACATACGAAGCAACGAACAACAACGGCGTTTAAGTGGGCCGCCCGATGAGCTTTGGCAATTCTTCCTGGCCTTGCCTTGATGACAAACGCGAATGCACGACGCATTTTGACGTTCCTTTTTACCTTCTCTGCTAGGGAGGGGAGGCTACTTGTGGCTCCCATACGCTACCTTTCTATATAGTAATAGCTTCCCCCCCCTGGGACATCCATCTCTTTGCTCATCCAGTGTTTTTTTTTTAAACTTTCTTCTCCTCATCCTCTTGCTTCCATTTTGTCTTGTTGCGACTGGCGACAAAGCGCAATTCCCCAGTTGCTTTAAGACAGAGATAGGAAGACTGAACGAAATACGGAGTAGTCGCCACGAGAGTCAACTTCGGTCTCGCCACGCGAGGCTCCACCAAAAAGTCTCAGCCGCCGAACCCTAACCCATCAATTGTGTCTCACAAACCGACGCCTCATTATGGCTGCCGATCAAGCCACAACGCCTGATAGGCGCACCAGCTCAGACGACACAGTCGATCCGGCGCGCAGCATCGACGGCGAGATCAAAGCCCTTGAAGCTGGCGTTGGCATCGAAAAGGAGCTCGGAGAGAGCAACATTGGTATCTCATCGGTAGAAAAGGAAGATGAGGCATCCGCATCCGCATCAACCACGACACCGGCCGCCGGAGGACCACCGACGCAACAACCGCCGGCAGAGGAGCCGGAGGCCGGCCGGACGAATCTCGAGACTTTCCTCATCATCTTTGCCCTGTGCCTGGCCCTCTTCTTGGCTGCTCTTGACATGACCATCATCACCACTGCCATCCCAACCATCTCCAATCACTTCAACTCTAGTGCCGGTTATATCTGGATTGGAAGCGCCTACCTACTCGGCAACGCCGCATTCGTGCCTACCTGGGGCAAGATTTCCGATATCTTCGGCCGAAAGCCCACCCTTATCGCTACTGTCACCATCTTCTGGATTGGTTCGTTGCTGTGCGCCGTCAGTACCAGTATGGGCATGCTTATTGCTGCTCGTGCTATCCAAGGTGTTGGAGGCGGCGGTACCATTGTTCTACCCAACATCTGCGTCTCTGATCTCTTCTCCATGCGCAAGCGAGGCATGTACTTTGGTATCCTCGGCATGGTCTGGGCTCTGGCCTCGGCCATCGGGCCTATCCTCGGTGGTGTCTTCACCAGCAAGGTCTCTTGGCGCTGGTGCTTCTACATCAACCTGCCTTTGGGTGGTCTTGGATTGCTCATCCTCATCTTTGTCCTCAAACTACACAACCCGCGCACGCCGGTCAAACAAGGGCTGGCTGCTATCGACTGGGCTGGTAACCTCCTCATCATTGGCGGGACGCTTATGCTTCTATTCGGGCTTGAGTTTGGTGGTGTTCAGTTCCCCTGGAAATCCGCTACCGTCATCTGCCTCATCATCTTTGGCTTTGTGGCGATTGCCATCTTCGGCATCTATGAGAACCGAGTAGCCAAGTATCCCGTCATGCCTACTCGCCTTTTCCGTGACAGGACTAGCATTGCCGCCTATGGTCTGTCCATCATGCACGCCATGACCTTCATGTCTGGCAGCTACTGGCTTCCCCTGTACTTCCAGGCTGTCTTGGGTGCCACATCCCTTCTCTCCGGTGTCTACATCTTGCCTTACGTTTTGGCTCTCTCCATCATGTCTGCTGCGACTGGTGTCTTCATCAAGAAGACGGGCAACTACAAGATCCCTATTATGTTTGGACTTACCGTTATGACTCTGGGCTTCGGTCTCTTCATTGATCTGGGCCCCACGGCGAATTGGGCTAAGATCATCATCTTCCAGATCATCGCTGGTATTGGTGTCGGTCCCAACTTCCAGTCTCCTCTTATTGCCATACAGACCAACGTTGAACCCCGTGATATTGGAGCCGCTACTGCCAGCTTCCAGTTTCTCCGTCAGCTTGGAACGTCTACCTCTGTCGTCATTGGCGGCGTCATCTTTGACAATGAGATGCAGAAACAGCAAGACTATCTTTTACGCGAGCTCGGACCCGAGCTGGCCAGCAAGTTCTCTGGCGCCGAGGCTGCTTCAAGTGTCTTTTTGGTCGCAAGCCTTGATGGTCACCAGCGGGAGGTTGCCCAGACTGCTTACTGGAACGCCATGCAAAAGATGTTCATCGCTTACACTTGCTTCGTTTTCCTCGGTCTTCTCATCAGTTTCTTTATCAAGCAGAAGACGCTTAGCAAGCAACACACCGAGCACAAGACAGGCCTCACATCACTTAAGCAGGAGACGAAGAAGAAGCAGCCTGATGTTGAGAAGGCCGTGGATGTCGCTGAGTAGAACTGATTATCGTCGTTTTCAACAAAAGTTTTAATTTCTCGTCTTTTTCTTCACATTGGGTTACGGCGTTGATGATATATGTATGGGACCGGAAAGACGCATGGCAAAGATATCCAGCAATCATGATATATGCATATGAGGGCGAGTTCTTTGACATATCCTTCCTCTTGGCTACATTGTTCATATAGTTTAGATTTTGCATATAGGTAGGGGCATATTACTTAGAAAGATTAATAAACAGATAAAATATTGATATTACTACAAGTGTATTTGAATGCATGTCTCAGTAACAGTCCCGTTTGCATTGTGAGACTACTACTTGTAGATGCCCACATCAAGTGAGACAAGTGCCATTTTCCGTACCTTAATTAGATTGTTGGATTACGTAACTTGGTAGTGGATGCTGTGGCATTATTGTTGCTGTGGTGACGGCCTCTCAAGGCCCACCCTGCTCATCGCGCTACTTTAGTACCAGATACTTCATAATAGCAGCAAGCAACAAAGAAGACCGTGTAACTGTACTACCTACCAATATTTACAGTTTCAATCCATACTCTTGCTATGCCAGCACCCTTGCTATGCCTGCATATTTCGCACAGATCTTTTCTCAAACCCCTCCCCGCTAAGAGAATTGAATTTGTGCCACAACAGATCATTATTCTCTCTACATGTCTTTTTCTCGGCAGCCCTTTTCCCACAGCAATTGCATGTGAATCTTGGGCCTTCTTGGGGGTTGAGCGGGCCGGGCTTTTATTTACGCACTGACCTACTCTGTACTAGAGGGGTACCTTGGTACCTCCTATCGCCCATTCTCCACGGCTATCCCCGCCTAAGGAATTATCAACAACAACAGCACACAGACGTATACGCACACATACCTTAGGAAAAAAAAATATCGAAGGCCCTTTTCGGCAGTTGGTGGTCATACCGCTGTCAACATGGCTCACCTTCGAACACGCTCCGATCGGGAGCCAACCCGGTCTGCGATGAGCTCGTCAGGCATACGGACAGGCACCGCCAGCGTCAGAAACGGCACGCGTCTCGGCAACGCAAGATCTTCTGCGGTCGCAACAAATCGACACTTGGCCGCCGCGTCACGGGTCGACCGGTCTGGCGCCATGTCTCCTGCGGAATCGGTCATGTCTTCGGCAACGGTTGGAACGAAGCGCAAGGAGCGCGACTTTGAGGCCGACGTGGTGGTGGGGGGAGGAGAAGAAACCAATATCAACGTTGTGGTACGGTGTCGCGGCCGGAGTCAGCGGGAGGTCAAGGAGAACAGCGCAGTTGTGGTGAATGCGGATGGAGTCAAGGGCCAGCAGATTGAGCTGTCCATGGGGGCGAGCGCGCTGAGCAACAAGACCTATAGCTTCGATCGCGTGTTCTCACCGGCGGCCGACCAGGCGATGGTTTTTGATGATACGGTGAAGCCTATTCTGGAAGAGGTCGGTTTCCTTTTCCCACTCCAGGCCCGGCCCAAGAGTAGGATGATTCCCTCGTATGAGGAGGTGCTAATGAGTTAGCCAGATGCTCGCCGGTTATAACTGCACGATATTCGCCTATGGACAGACCGGAACAGGCAAAACATACACAATGTCAGGAGACATGTCTGATACGCTGGGCATGCTCTCTGACGAAGCTGGCATCATTCCCCGTGTCTTGCAGCAGCTGTTTAACAAACTGGAGATCGATGGCAGCGACAACTGCGTCAAGTGCTCCTTTATTGAGCTATACAACGAAGAGCTTCGAGATTTGCTCGCTACCGATGAAGGCGCAAAGCTAAAGATTTACGATGACGCCTCAAGAAAAGGCCATGCAACCACACTTGTCCAGGGTATGGAGGAAAAGCACATCAAGAACGCGGCTGAGGGAATCAAAGTGCTCCAGGAGGGCAGCGTGAAACGTCAGGTCGCGGCGACAAAGTGCAACGATCTAAGTTCTCGAAGCCACACCATCTTCACGATTACGGCATATGTCAAGAAATCTAATGAGCAGGGTGTGGAGGAGCTTGTCAGCGCGGGCAAGTTGAATTTGGTGGATTTGGCAGGCAGCGAAAATATTCAGAGATCGGGCGCGGAGAACAAGCGAGCAGCTGAAGCCGGCTTAATCAACAAGTCGCTGCTTACTCTTGGGCGAGTCATCAATGCTTTGGTGGACCGCAGCCCCCATATTCCGTATCGAGAGTCCAAATTGACCCGTCTGCTACAAGATTCTCTTGGTGGCCGAACAAAGACATGCGTTATCGCCACCATCTCCCCTTCAAAAAGCAATCTTGAGGAAACGATATCTACGCTCGAATATGCGTTCCGCGCCAAGAATATCCGAAATAAGCCTCAGCTTCACATGATAACAAAGAAAATGCTTCTCAGAGACTTCACCATTGAGATTGAAAAACTGAAAAGCGAGCTAATATCTACACGTCAACGCAACGGCGTTTACCTTTCCAACGATATGTACGAGGAGATGACGGCGCAGAGTGAGTCAAGGCGGATTGTCATGGAGGAACAAAGTGCGCGATTGGAAACGTTGGAAACAAACCTACGGAACAAGGTCCAGGAGCTCTTTTCCCTCAACATTTCCTTTATGGGCATGAAGAAAGATCATGAGGCAACCAAGGCACAGCTGGAGGATACACAGGGCGTTCTTGATCAAACAGACATCATCCTTGCGGCGACTCGTAAGACGTTGGCGGAAGAGACAGAGCTGCGCAAGGCTCATGAGGAAACTGAGGAGAAGCTGACGGAGATTGGCAGCGTTCTGATTGACAAGCTGCAGAAGACGGTCAAAGATGTCAATGGCCTCCATGCAAAGAATAAGCGTAAATCTGACCTGCACTTATTGAACCGGACTGCTTGGAATTCGTCCCAATCTCAAGTTGCCGAGATTACGTCAATGGTAGAACGGCGGATCCGCGTATTCCAGGAGGAGCAACAGGAGCAAATCTTGAGCGTATCAAGGAGAATGGAGGTTTTTGTTGAAGAAGAGCTGCAGAAGCTGTCTGCCACACAAGCCTTCTTGGACGAGAACTTTGACACCTTTGCAGAATCCAAGAGACAGCTCTTGGAGCAGAAGCAGAGGTCCAAGGACGATATGGACGAAGTGCTGGAAGAAATCAAGGAGATCCGCGACAATGTCAAGGAGAGGGTTGGTGAGAGTCTCCAAGCAATATCACAGGCCGCGGAGAAGATTGCTGGCGATGTGTTGAATGAAATGACCGATTTTCATGGTCAGCTTCATACTTCATACAGCTCCCTAGGCAAGGATTTCAAGTCTATCTTTGAGGACCTTGTCCGGCATATCACGGCTCAACGTTGTGAGTCTGATAACCTAAGGCGGCAGCTGCAGAGCGCGACAAATACCATTGTGCTTCAAAACGCCAATATATCGTCGCGCATGCAAGAGGCATTGGAAGAGGAGAGGCGGCAAGCGGCTGAGGAACGCCAGAAACTCATGGTCCAAATTTCAGCTCTGATCACGACCCAGGCCGAAGCGCAGGAGAGCCGGTTCGCAGATAGGACCTTGCAGGTCCAAAAGAACATGGCCGATTACAACGCATCCCTTGAGGGGGCCATTACACAGTACGGCCAAGGCATGGATTCCTGGGATGAAAAGGAAGGCGAGCTGCTGGAGGAGGTCAAGAAGTCGCGTGATCAGTTAAAGACGAAGCTAAAGGACGACTGGAACTCAGCAGAGGACCGCAGTAATACCATCAGAAATACAGCCAATCAAGTGCATGCCGAGACTGTACGTGTGGTGGGAGCTCAGATTGATGATTTGGATATCCAAATGGAGGCAATGGACGACTTTGTGGCTCGTGCCAAGTCCGAGAACAACACCCATCACGAAACGCATTCGCAATCTCTCCAGGCTCTGTCCAACACCGTGGACCAGTCTTTCGGCAACATTTCTGCTCACTTCAAGACTACTTTTGATCGCGTAAGGAACCTCGGCGAGGCCATGGACCTTGATGCCGGCGACCTACACGACAGCCTTGAGCCTTTGACGTCTCAAGTATGCCAGCCTCTATCAGCCCTTCGCGATCAGATTGGTAAGACGGCACTCCAGGATTATCGGCCCACTGGAGAAACTCCCCAGAAGGCACAGTATCAGTTCCCCACGAGCTTGCCTCGTACTGAGGCACACGATGTTATCATCTCGAAGATTGATGAAGACTTCAATGGCTCAGCTGGGGCCGAAGGAGATGATGCTGAACAGGGCAACAGCACTATTGTGTTTGCCGACTTGGATGCCTCTTCTAGGACGCCGACACGAGCATCAACTGATAGTACCTCGGATAAGAGTGCAAGCCTGCGCGAAGTCAACCCCAACGTATCAATAAACCACAGCGCCAGCACCATTTCCTTTGAGCCTGGCTCGAGCACCATGTCCATCGCCTCAGAGAATGCCATGCCGTTGTTTAAGCGCAGCACCCGTTCCACGCGGGCGAGCCTGAGGAAGCATAGCTTGCTGGGTGAGGGTCGCGAGAATTTACCCATGACGGCTTTATCGGAGAGTATGGCCAGAAGAAAGAGCCCGCGGATAAATTAAACAAGAAGAGGTCGAGCCAAGGTTCGACATGATGAAGTTGGCAAAAGATGAACTGTCGTCGTTTCTTTTGGAATTTTTTTATAAGGGGAGAAAACCTCTAAGTTGTTGCTATATTTGCAAGCGGTGGCTTTCACAGCGATGTATGTACACGTGCATCATTGCAAGCATCGTTATCGCTATTAGCCTTTTGAGTTCATAAAGCTTGTTTTTTTTTCCCCTGGGAGAGGGAGGGTTGGACAGTTGAAAATTCACGGAGTTTGGATTCGGTCATGAGTGGTGTACAGCGCCTTTCTTTCATTCTTTCCTTTTTCTTCTTCTTTTTTTTTTAAAAAAAACTATATAGCCTTGGGTTGAATTCACTTCTCATAAGGGGAGCTTGGGTTTTGTATTTTTGGGAGGATTGGTTGTTTTTTCTCCTCTCGGCCATGATGGATGGATTGGGGCTGGGCTTGTTGGTTCACATATTATGATGTTGAGATTAGGGTTATTGAGCATTCTGATACCCAAATGTGTTTTTTTATTATATTTCATCTTCTTGTTTAAGAGATTAGAAAGACGAGGGCTTCGAATTTTCTGCACCCCCTTTTTTTTCTTTGTTACTACTTTGAGCGTTGTCCATATATACATATATGCACATGCAGATTGCTGCTAGCACCTCTTCCAGAAAACTCCCCTAACGCGCCAACTCCAATACTATGACATGAGATGGCACAGGTAATAGAATATGAATATAATCATATTTACCAATTCCGTGTTTCCGCAGTCTGGTCCCAGAAATAGACAACCCTAAAAGATCTTTGTAATGCTCTCCCTCGAAATAATGCTATTCTGCTTCTCGTCCCTCTTGACTCTGAAAAAGCTGTCGCAAAAGTCACTGCACCGCATGTGCCTCAAGAACTCCTCATCGTGCGTAATCACAATGAGCTGGAAATTACTCTGCTGCTGCCTCGTCTGGATGATGCGATGAAGACTTTCTGCCAAAGACTTGATATTGTCCTTGTCCAGGTTCGTCGTCGGCTCGTCCAGCGCGATGAGCCCGCAGTTGACGCCAAAGGACTCTGCCAGGGCCAGGCGGATGACGATGCTGGCGAGGACCTTCTGTCCTGCCGAGCAGCGCCCACGCATGTCCATCTCGGTGTCTTGCTTGACCATGCAGAGACGGTAGTTGTAGCTGCGCTTGCCGGTGGCGGTTTCGTTGTCGGAGCGGATAAGAATGGTATCAATGTCGGTACCCTGATACGTCGTCTGCCACAGCTCGCCCGCAATGCGATTGACCTCTGCCATTTTCATTGCGTGGAACTGCATCACTGCCTTGTCAACAGCACCGCTGCACTGACCCAAGTCTTCGATCGCAGCCTTTGTGGTTTCGACCCGGATATGAGATTCGCGGTACTTCTGCTTGGCGTCTTTGTAATCCATCTCCCATTCTTGCAAGAGGCGGCCGAGCTCTTCATCTTTTGACTTCATTGTACCCATGACAGATCCGCGCTCGGCTAACAGCCGATTGGACATGTTTTCTAGCGAACGTGCCTCCGCTTGGAGGCGCTCATAGTCTTCATGGGCATTGCGATCCTCCAGCTCTTCAATGTCTTTCCGTAGGACGTCGAGTGTTCGCAAGTGCTTGCGATAGTTGAGGTTGTCGCTAATATTCTTCTTTTTACGGTCCCCACTGTCAATGTCTTGCTTGAGCTTGTTGGTTCGGACCGTAACATCGGCAATTTCCTTTTCTGTGGTGCTAATGGCTGTCTCAAGGGATGCAATTGCTCGCTGGTTGGACGCAAGGCTGGTAAGGCCACCACGGTCAACATAGTCTTGGATATCGCTATCCATCATCTTGATTTCACTGATCGAGCTCATGATGGTATCTCGCTCCTCAGTGATGACTTGTTCTTTGGAGCGACCATGGCGAAGAGTCTCGTCACGGGCTCCACGTGCCTCTACAATGCTCGGCTCAATCTTTTCCAGCTCTTCATCAGTCCGCTGGATCACTTCGCGTTGATGGGCGTAATCGTCTTTGAGTGTCTGGATCTGGTTTTGAAGGTCCTTCTTCTTCTCAAGCTGTCCTGCGGTGCGACCAATCTTGTTTCGCAGTTCACTCTTCTCGAGCTCGAGTGAGTTGACTTGATCCTTCATCCGCTGCCTATCGGCCGTCAACTTGGAGATTTTATTCTTGAGTGTTCGCAGCTGCTCGGATAAATTCGACTGAAGTTCGTGGATCTCTTCGACGCTGCGAGATACTCCGCCGGACGACTGCTGAGACATGATGCGATCTACCTGAGCCTCGGCGTCTTTGATTTCTCTAACTGTCTGCGAAATACTCGTGACCGTTTTAGCCAGGTCTCCAAGGTCTCTCAGCTTCTCCTCCTCTGCAACAACAAAACTGTCCTCCTCTTCCAGCTGCTTTTCCAGAGACTCGAATTCACCTTCGGCACTCTTCCACTCGTCTTGCAAGGCGGGCAGCTCTGCTGAAAGTCGCTGATATGTGTCGAATGCCGAGCGCACCGCACGCAACGCTTCGAGGTTATCCACAGCCTCTCTCAAGTCTTTTTCCGTATCAACCTTGCCTTTAGGATCCAAATGCTTTTCAATCTTCTTACCCAGGCGATCCAGGGCTGCACTCTGACCATCATCGAAATGACGCTCGCAAAGCCTGCATTTCTTCTGGGTATCCAGCATACGCTTGCACTTGTTGTAATAGTCGAAAAGAGCATCAAAGAGGCTCAGATCAGTCCGGAGCTCTTCGACTTGCTGTTCGACAGCAGCAACTTCGTCTGCATAGTCCTCTACAACAGCATTGTCGCGTACACTCTGTAGTACGGCGACGACTTCCTGCTTGCTTCGAAGCATCTCTTGGGATTTTTTCCCGTGGGCCTCTTTTGCATTCTTCAACCTGTACTCTACCTTTTGCTGCTTTTGCCTTGTCTGATCTCGACGCTTCTGTGCCTCTTGAACAGCCTTGCTTTGACGGGTCTGGAGCGACTGAAACCGAGTATCCAGGGAATCCGGCTCCCAGTCATCTCCAAGGACATTATTTAATTTTGGTCTCCAAGTGTCGGTCAATGTTTCAAGTTTTCTTTTTCGATCTCCCATCTCCTTCTTCCTGAGTTCAAGCTGCGCACGCTCCGAGGCCAGCCTTGTACATTCAACCAGTTCACGGCTCAGTTTCTCATTTTCGTTCTCCAGCTGCCACTGCTTATCATTGGCTTCAGTCAGCTGCTGGTCCCAGTTGGACTTGTCCAAGTCCTGTTGAGCATGCTTGAACCTGGATTCCAGCTCCTCGAGCTGCCCATCAAGAACAGCCTTGGCTCCTTCATCCACGTCAATGCTCCCAGCTTCGTTTTGAAGGACGCTTGTACGCTTTTCAATTGCCCCCATGCGCTGTTTCGCAGAAACGCGATCCTGTGTTCTGGCTGCTTTACGACCCTCAAGCTCGGTAATGACGGCTGTGGCCTTGTCAAGCTCCACAGCGTTCTCTTTTTGTAGTCGTTCCAAATCTCGCTTCTTTTCAGCCAAGAGCTTTTGAATTTTATCATGGAAGGCTCGTATGTGCTGGTCATTGAGGTCTTCATCGAAACCTCTGAAGTTGTATTGCTGTGCGGCTTCCTGGATTAATTCAACTCTTGCTTTCAGTTGACGTTCATACTTGTCCTTGTCGGATTGGTGTTTTCCCTGTTCGGCCAATTTTGCTGATTGACTTTGGCGGTGGCTCGCGAGTTCCTTTTGGAGCTCAACGTATTGTGTCTTGTTCTGGTCGGCTTCTTGTTGATAGCGGCCCATGCTCTCCTCGTACTGGGACAAGGCGCGCTCGAGGGCCACATCATCTTCATGCAACTCGTCAATCGTCTGCCTAAGCTCATTGACAGCATCCTGTCGGTATTCAAGCTGCTCTCGTTTGTTGTTGAGATTCTGCACAATTTGAAGGAAACTATTCGCCTGCTCATGTTTCTGACGTATCTTTTCCTGAGTTTGCTGCATCTCTTCAGTGAGTGCTTCGCACTTGTCGCGAGCGGCTTCAATCTCGGCTTGCAGCCCGCTCATACGCTTCTCTGCCCGTTCACCTCTGTCCTTGTTGACCTTGTTATGTGCCTCGTCATTTTGCAGCTTTGCAAGCTGCTCCACCTGCTTCTTCCGAAGGATCTTGAGATTTTCAATGGCCTTTGTATATTTGAGGGCCTCAAAAATCTCATCGAAGCGCTTTTTCAAGGCTGAGGGCTCACTTAGCGGCCAGAGGGACTCATCCTGGTGACAGAATATGACGGCGTCGAGGATAGCTGGGGAAACACCGAGCCGCTCGGGGATCATTTCGTCAAGCTGCGCCTGTCTAGTTGATGTCGTCGTCCGCTCTCCGTTGTTTACGACCACCAATGAACAGTCGAGCGTCTTCTGCGTCCGAGCTGTCTTCTTCGCGGTGAGCTGTATGCTCCGAGTTGCCACATGCTGCCGATCGTTGATGGAGCGAAATTGCAGTTTGACTTGGGCCATGACCTCCTTTTCGCCGGCGAGCTAAACACGAGGCATCGTTAGCGATAATCCATGATGATTCCACAGAAACGAGCATCTCAAGAGTTGGCCCTACCTTTGGATCGTGAATGAAGGCACCACCCTTGCTGTTGGGCGGCAGCTCGCCTGTGGTTGCATACTTGAGACATTCGATGATTGTCGTCTTTCCAGATCCATTGTAGCCGACAATGAGAGTCAAGGGAGTATTAAACTGAATGGCTTCCCGGACCGCCGGGCTGAAGGATCGGACACCAGAGATGGAAAGTTTGTCTATTCTCGACATGATTTACGAACTAGATGATGGATACTTTTTTTTTTGCAGCAAAGATGGTAATTCTCGATGGATCCAATGAAGAGCGGCCGCTGGTTGTGGAGATGAGCGCCGTGGCATTTCCCTTGATGCTTGTCGCCTTGGACTTGGACCAGCTCTTTGGGTTGCATCCAGATAACGATATCCAACGGCTTCACTTGGAACGCGCTCTAGGCAGCGGGTCACGCGTTGAGCGAACGGTTAATTGATGCGTCCTCACGTGCGATAAGATAGGCTACAGGGTCGCAGTCCAAAGCTCGACCCCTCCTCAACGAAATGCACTAAAAACCGGCTGCAGCTGCAAATCTGCACCACCGACAACCAGCCACTGACGACGCGGGCTGCAGCAGGCGTCCCACCGCTCGAAATGTTGCATCACGGATAGTGAATGGGCAATGGGATGCGAAATCAAATGTGGCAATAAAGTCATCGGTAGCGTGTTGTTGCTTTCCTTTCCTGCGAGCAGCATCCTGTGCAACCGCTCCAATTCTCGCCGTGGTTGCCTGTGCGCCTTGATGCTCCGCGGCACAAGTATTATATCGCATCAGACAGCTCATCTCTCCAACCGACGACGGCTCTTCAGCCGCTGCTTGGCAACCCTGGTGTGCTGGCTCCCAGGAACAGGCCCCAGAACGCAAAATATGATGTATCAGGAAACGATTTCCCTTGCATTGCCTATCGCGCCCCCGAGATGTGCGCAGCTAGCCAGCCAAGTGGTCGAATCGGATTCTGCTCTCTGCTGGTCCGACGCCTGCTAGCCGTGAGAGAGGCTGCACCACCAGCACGACGCCGGTCAGCAGGTCTGCCCGTGTGTACCAAGTTGATGAATTGCATCCCCCATCAATTGCTGTAAAAGCCCGAGTCATCAAGCACCTACCAAGCCTGGACGTGGTTGCATTTGCCGAGGCTTGGACCACTTGGCCAGCTCCGCGCCCTGCTCTGGTCTGTTTTGTTGTGCTCCGTAGATCCTACAAGTGCAGTCGTGACATCAAGCGCCACGCATCGCACAGGCTTATTAGCATCCAGTCACATCCTCCCGCTGCAGCCGCTAGCAGCACTGCAGGATTGGGGAGGTTGCGTCATCCCTGGGAGCTTCAAGTCGCCCGCTCGTCGCCTACTCAGCTGCTGCGTTAAGCCTCTCTCCCCGCTGCGCTCCAGTGGCTTTAGTGGGCTGGCTCTGCTGCCAGACATTCTTGCTGCTAGCGGGGACCGTCCCTGAGGGTCTGCCGCAGCCCCAGTCCTTGAATGGTACGGAGTAATATTGGTAGCGCAGTAAAAAAAGAGTACGACGAGTGTTCAGAGTACAGCCAAGTCAGACGAGATCCCGGTATTACTAACTCGAGGTAGCAAAAGCAACTCCGAATCGACGTGAGGGAGCAGCTGCCCATCCGAAGCGATGAAACAACCCCAATCAGGGCCAGATCAAGCCATGCCGAGCCCGCTTTTCACGGGGTCCTTTCTCCGGCTGGTCTGGATGTAGCGTCGTGCCAGCATTTGGGTCATGTTTCCCTGCCATCAGTCAGCCTGCTGCCGGGAGTGCGACCCAGCAAAAAAATCTTGGACGGGGGCCTGGCCTAGCTGAAATATCGCAAGGCCTTGCTCTGGATCATATTATACTACTACTGGACTACAACACAACCCGTTTCCCTCGAGCTTTGTGTTCTCTGCTTCCAGCACTTTCTGCGCGACAGCCTCATCCCATCTCTCCCTTGACAACTACAG
>PXNZ01000235.1:0-11691 GCA_003012085.1 Trichoderma brevicompactum | reverse complement strand
AGAAAAAAAAAAAAAAAAAAGGGCCGGGCTAGGCTGTGCCCGGTTTAGCGAGTTAGTAGTGACTTGCACCCAACGTTTTGTGTATGGACGATGCGATGCGATAACGTATCAAATGTATGTATTCCTGGCTCAAATATCAAGTTTCTTGTAATTTTTCTTTGCTTTTTTTCTTTCTCTCTCTCTTGGTTTATTCAGCTTAGTACCTGCCTAGTAGCAGCAGGACGAGTTGGGCTCCCCCTGTACTTCTGTAGCATTCGCCGTCCCTTTTCGGAACAGTGCTAAGCTAGCAGTCGCTCCATGCGAGCACTTTACGCTGAGATATGAGGAAAAAAACCAGCAAGCAGTACTCTATCGTTTTCTTTTTTTCACTCCTTTGTGCAAGCGTCAATCTAGTCTGAAATGCTTCAAACGCAAGTGTCTTGTGGAAATGAACCACCTGTATGGAGCAATATGATTGCAGCCTTTTGCAACGCACACCCTCCCCCCCCTTCTGGCGAGATATCGCGGAACATGCAAGGCTACATGTACCACGACATGTATCATCAGTAATAACAAGTAAGCCCTGGCGCTATGCTTTTGTATCCGCCCTCCACGCAGGGGCTGGCTGACGCGGATCGGGATCGATTTCAAGTTGAGCGCCTGCCGATGGGGCACCTTTTTTTTTGCCAACAGTTTTGCTGGTCTTTCTCTCTTTCTCTCGGTGGAGCACGGAGTAACGCAAGCAACGGCTTAGAGCCTCGTGATTCAAGACAGAACAAGCGTGGAGTGTATAAGTGGCCCTCGGGTGCTGTGAATCCCCTTGTTTCCATCACACGGCTTTTCCCCCCTATGAAGGAGCTAGATCAAAGCTGGGCATCATCTAATAACACTTGCCATCATCATCGTCATCATCATCATTAACATCATCATCATCATCCTCGTCAGGTCCTTTTGCCAGTCATCATCGTGGCCCATCGGATGGAGGCGCGGAACACGACCGGCCTAAGGATGCCAGCCCGTTCCTGAAGGGGCAAGCGAGGCCATTCCAAGTGGATCTGCCGGACACCGGGTACGAGACGAGACGCGTTCCGCTCAATGAATGCATGAATGAATGAATGTTTGCTGCTCACTTTGACCGTAGACAAGTCCAACAAAGTTTCGTTCTGGCACCCCGTACTGCACTTGTACCACCTCATGCCGCCGCCGCTCTAGGAGTGACCTGCTGGGTACTTGTCTTTTTTTTTTTTGTATTCCGCACACATTGATTGAACATGTGGCTGGCCGCAAGCACCCAGGAATCGTGAAATGTACACACCCATGTGCCTCAACCCGCTGGAAAAAATTCCAAGCTTGTATCACCCCTTCTTACTGCTGCGTGAATGTACATAGGAAAAGGAAAATGGGACGAAAACGGGGGCTGTTGCAGCACAGCGGCAGCAGAGACTAAGCCCGCGCATGGTCATCGAAAAGCGGCGAATGGCACCCAAGGCGTTAGTCTGAAAAAGCGAAATAGATGCTGGGCAAAATGAGCCCGGCGACGCCTCTTGTATCCTCCCTCCTCCGCCCGTGAGCGCGGAAATGGAGAGACAGAAAAAAAAGAGAGGGCGCCGTCATCTCCCTATTTCGGCAGCAGTACATACTAGTAGTAGTACATTACTTGTAGCAGCATCATCTTAGTCAGAGGGCAACGCCAGCTGCAATTCCGGCAGCATATCTTAGTCAAACAAAAGCAGCACCTACAAGTATACTTCGTACATAATATCAAACACACATCGAATTCGTTTAAAAAAAGGAAGAGGGGGGAGAGTAGCAGCCGCAAAGCTTCCAGATGCGTCTCCCCGTCTGCCCCATGCCCTCTTTTTTTTTTCCCTCTCTTATTAGCCGCCCTTTATGCTCCGTATTTTTTTTCATCGCAGTTAGCGGTTAGTGCTCCGTCCAGAGTCACTGTATATATTGAGCGGCAGTGGGCTTTTTGCAGGGGTGGCCAACGATGTAGTACATACGGAGCACTAGACGAGAAAACAAAGTACATGCAGCTTTTCTGCTGCCCCCAACAAACGGGGTTCGGTTCCTTGACAAAGCGCCGCCCCCCTCTCTCTCATCCCGTCTCCATTAGGTGAGAGGCGGAAAAAAAAAATGAAATAAAAAAAAAATGAAAAAGAGCTGATGGCAAAGTAACGAGAAGTTGGGAGCGGGTGTCCCGGGACAAATGCCATGGCCGTTCCAGGCGCTGTGTCAGCTGGGCTGGCGCGGTGCTCAGCAGGGATGTGGCTCCTCGCCCATCCCACTGCTAGAGGCGCCCAAAGTCCACTGGGCTTATCCACCCAACCACTGCCTGGAAGAGCGCTGGGAGCGCTGGAAGGGGGTGGGTTTTTGTTCCCTGCCCCAGCAAGTCCACAGGTGTTTTCCCCTTGTCCGCTGCAGGGGCCTTGGGGGCTCGCAGGTGCCGCCACCGTCGGCGTGACCTCCCAGCTGGCAGGACAAGTACAGGTAGCACGGAGTACGGAGTACCGCCAGCAGTGCTGGAGGTGGTAATTGCGCCGTACCTGACGCCGTGGCGGTACCTTGCACGCGGAGCAAGCTATTGCAGGCTGGCACGGGCGAGGAACCCCGCAAAAAGGTACACGCTGGGCTGGTGCTACCGAGGCGGCACGTATTCGAACTGAATGCCAGGTACCTACTATACTTTCTCGCGCCGCTGCTACCTGACCTTTAGTGGTTTCCGGGTGCAGCAGCTCAGCAGGATGCTGGTAGTGCTGCTACGGCTGCCGCTGCTACTAGTAGGCGGTACCTGTACCCAGCAGGTATCCATCCGCATGGAAGTGACTAACGAGGCATCGCATCCTCATCCAGATTAAATATCTCGACGCGCCGACAGGGATGCAGCGCAGCGCAAGGTCCAGAAAGGTGGTGAAATAGATTGAGATGGGGTGGATGGTGGTGAATTGCTGTGGGCGAAGGCGTTTGAGAGAGAAAACGATATTGCTAGGGGGGGAAGCCTCAAAAAAAGCAAAGCCAAAGGGCGTTTGTACTGCGCCAGCGACGGATACAGCTCGTATACATTGGCCCTCTTTCGCTCGAGCCTCGTATCTCCAGGTTTTGTCTCATGCGTCGTGCCTCTTTGTTCGTATACAGACAGGTACTCCGTGCAAGTACAAAGTAAGTCGTGCGAGATTCTTGCTTCTCTCGGTGACCCTCCTTGGGAGGCGTAGCGCGGGTCTGCGTTAGTCGTCGATAGTCCTGGTCCAGTTACGAAGCACCTTGTGCTTGTGCTCCGTTTTGTGGCCTCGAATTTTAGTGGGCGGTGGGTTCGCTGGCTCGACTGGCGGAGCGCCGCTTGTACTCTGGGCTCGCAGGTACCTCGTGCACGCCCACCCGATGGCCGCGCTGCCCGGTACCGCCCGGCGCAGGTACCGCGAGCGCGTGCCAATGCTGGAGCCAATGCTGGAGCCACCGCTTGGAGCCAATGCCCATCTCCACGTCTTTTTTTTTCTGCCACCCCAAGTTCCAAGTCCGGTGTCTCCAGAACAACCGCCATCCTCCATCATCTCATCACCATGGGCACAGTGCCTTGCCTTGCCTTGCCTTGCCTTGCCTTGTGCATTCGTAATGGCCGCCCCTCCCACAAGCCCCCAAAACCAAAGACCCAAGCCCGTCGCTATCATCCTCCGCTGCCGAGCCGCTGTCACGGCCTAGCCAATTCAGCCGGCTAGCCACCAAAAAGCAACTTCGGACGCCGTGCTCCGTTCGACACAATCGAGACAAGCAAAAGAGGCCGAAAGCGAAACCTACCCATGGCGACGCAGCCAACCAGTCATTGCCCGTTTGAACACAGCAACCCTCGTCAGCCCTTTTTTTTTTTTTTTTNNTTTTTTTTTTTCCCTCTTGCTCGTCACGGCCTGGTCACCACCCCCCTCCCCTTCAACGTCCCTTTTTTGGGAGTTCCCTTCTGTGTACCTCTCCTGGAACCATAACCGATCAGACAAGACCCCCTTCTCATTTTAGCATCTGGTTCATGTTCTTGCTTTCTCGCGGGCTGCTTCAGTTGTGCCGCACTCCTCCCGGGCATGGCTGCTGGCCTGGTTCCGCGCTTGATGCTAGGGATGCATGTCAGCAAGCGTTCCTTGCCTGGTCCGGCTTCTTTTTAGTACCACCAAGTGACTCCGTACCTTGATTCCCTTTTTTCTCATGCTAAAGAAAAAAAAAAGAAAAAAAGAAAAAAAGGGAAAAAAGAGAAAAAAAATCAAAGACACCACTAGCGACCAGCACCAACGGGGAAATAATAATAAAAAAAGATACTTCCAACTGACTTGAATAAATCTGGGGTCCGTCTAGGTGGTGCCCGGGCTTGTACTTGTACTCCTCGGCTGGCCACGCCTGCAGCCAATACCTTGTACCCACACCCACCTCATTCTCACTTACACCCAGATCGAAACTCTTTTCAACCGCATGGCCATGACTTAACTCTGGGGACTTTCCACCTCTGGCCTTCTCATCTTGGCCTCACTTCAACTTCCCCCAATCCCACAGTCCCTTCAGTCCTTCATATCAACGCCAGAGGCCTTCCGCGAGGGCCCTTTTTCTTGTTTTGTTGTCGTCATTCGCATCGAACCCTTTCCGTGGTGACGCTTGATCACTGCGGCCGCGCATTTACCTCGTCGTCCTTGTTTCGCTCCCTCATCGGTGCTCCCCATGTCGGTTAAGGTCGCGCCCTCGACCTCGCATCTTCTGCTGTCTTTCTCGCCGTCAATCTCCTCCGACTCTCGACGAACCGTGCTGCCTCCTCTCAGCACCGCCCTGCCAAAATTGCCAACCCACCTCGCCGACTCTGCGCACCTGCATCTGGGGAGCGGCTTGCGGACGCCCCCGTTCGACGACATGAGCACCACTTACCAGCAGGCGCCGGCCTCATACGACAGCCATGCTCTACGGTCCTACGCCTCATCAATTGCCCATCCCAGCAGGTCCAAGGCTGCCGCGGCGGCTGGTGCCAACGACGCGAGGAACGCCGCGGTGCAGTACTACCGATATCCTCCCCTCCAGCAGAACCAGCTCTCCCAGGTTCCCGCTTCACAGTCACGAAGCGGCAGCTTGGCTGGCATTGCGGTGCCACTCCACAGCACCCCCTCTGACCGATCCACGAAATCGACGACTCCCCTCTCTGTCGTTTCCGCCAAGGATGCCGTTTCATCACGGAGGAGCTCTGAGACGCTGATATACCACAGCCTCCAGATCCCGAGATGCATCAGCTCCAACGGCGGCAGCTTGGCAGATTTTGCAGCTCAGGTTCGTCGAAAACCAGCCAATTCCGAGCTCCTCTGCGAGCTCTACTCTCCATGTCATCTTTTTGTTTTTATTCTTGGGTGTGCTATCAAAACTAACCCTCTGCTTCTTCCTCCAGATGACGTGCCTCTTTTGGTTCGAATCCATTGACCAGCTCAAAAAAGCCGAGACTATTCGATCAAGGCCAAACATGCTCACCAGCCGACTGGCAGAGCTGGCCAAGCCAAGCGAGCAGTTCCGAAAATGGGTATACAACGTGCTGTCAACTACCCAGGTTACACAAAACGTAATCTTGCTGGCACTGCTCTTCATCTACCGACTCAAGCTCTCAACGCCACAGATCAAGGGTCGAGGGGGCAGTGAGTATCGACTGCTCACTGTTGCCCTCATGCTTGGCAATAAATGTAAGGCTTCCCAGCAGTCAAGTAAAGAAAAGAAAGGGGAGAAAAAAAAAACTAACATGGTGCTAGTCCTCGATGATAACACCTACACCAACAAGACGTGGGCTGAGGTATCTTGCTTCAGCGTCAGCGAGATTCATGTCATGGAAGTCGAGTTTCTAAGCAACATGCGATATAACCTCCTTGCCTCCAAGGACGAGTGGGAGGACTGGTTGACCAAGCTGGCATGCTTCCACGACTACTACGAGCAGGCGCTCCGCGTCCCAGCATCGCCGCTGCACATTACCTCGCCATCTTCCAGGAGCTTCCACTCTCCCCTCTCCTCGCCGACCACGACGACTTTGTCGGTTCCCTCCGACGCGGCGTTTGTTCCCACCACTGTCCCGACATACTCATCACCCACTGCCTCGAGGCACGCTCAGAACTGGGCCATGTACCACGCCAACCCCGTGTCGCCGCTGGCCGCAAGGCCGTCAATGACCTTGCCCGTGTCCCGCAAGCGCAGCCCTGAAGCGGACCCCATCGAGCACCCCGCCAAGCGACACATGCGTCAAACCCCAAGACCCGGCATGGTGGTGCCTCCCGTCATGAACGCCAGGCCCAAGGGCATCGCCGAGTCGGCCAGGCTTCCCGTCCCGCATCTCACCATTGTCACGACACAGGCTCCTCCCGCCCAGGCGGTTGCTTTCCCGACCGCGACATCAGCAACGGTGACGACGACGCCGATGACGGCTGGATATGCCCCTCAGTCTCCATTTGCGGCCCAGCGCGCAGCAGCAGCAGCAGCGGCGGCGGCCGCCTTCGCCCCCCAATCGCCCTTTGCCGCCAACCAGAGCATGGTCTCTCTGCCGCCTCTGCAGGCCGGCATGCGCGCCATGTCTACCGTCTACCAGCCGCATCCTACCGCCTCAGCGGCATCGACCACGACCCTCTCATCCGCGACCCTCCCGTCCGCCGGGTTCCCCAGCGCGGCTCTGCCCGGCCACTCGTCGATGCCCTACGCCACGCCCACCAAGCACCTCGCCTCCGCCTACACCTCGTCGCCAATGGCAGAGCCTCTCTTTGGAACCGCCTCGGGAGTGCATACGCCCATCGCCCTGACGCCCATCTCTCACTCGCCCAGCGTCTACCTGCAGCAGCGGGCCAGCCCCTACAAGCCTATCCGCCACGTCAACAGGCTGCTCTACCCGCCGCCGTCGGCGTCGCTGGACCAGTACCACCTGGCAGTCCCCGTTCAGCCTACGCAGATGCATTACCAGCCTCTTGGCAGGCGCAACGACGTGCGCACGGGTGTGGTGCCCGAGTTTATCGTGTATAATCGGGGCCAGCAGTCCCTCTCTCAAGGACCGTATGCACCCTAGGGGTGGTTGCATTGTTCCTTTTGCGGCCGTTGGCTAGTGGATGGGAAGCATATCTGCACGCCTTTTTTCCTATGAATAGATGTTTGAGACATTTCTGCTCCGCAGCATGTCTCGGCATCCTTGTATTTTTTTTTCTTCCTTTTTCTTTCCTCTTTCGGGGGATCGTCCACTTTTGTGTTTTTAGTATCTGCCTTTTTTTTTTCTTTTTTTTTTCCTTTCAACCCTCTGCTAGTCAGTCGTCAAAGACGTAGCATGTGGACTTTGCATGGCTTGGGGCGTTGGTTAAGGGAAACCAGCACAGGGATTGGGCTTTTGGTCGGCTTTTCGTGTGTATCAACGAAGCCGTCCAACATATGAAGAAATGGTAACCGGTCGAAAGGAGGGTAACGGGGGGAAACATGCGTGACACATCTCTCCAGAAAGCATTTATTTGGAGTTGATTTCTCATTTGTTGTTATGCCTTTACGCCTCCTGTCTTGTTTTTTTTTTCTCATCGTTATTCCATTTTGTGTCTTCTTATTTAAGCTATTTTATTCGTTAATATGCATGAAAGAGCATCGGGCATGGTTACAGGCACGGCTGAAGGGAGACGGAGACGGCATGGCACAGTTGGCCAGAGGATGGCTGGAATGGAAACGGGACAAATTTTAGCCTTGTTTTTTTTTTATCTCTTTTTTTTTCTTTTTATTTAAAGATACCTACTTCTACTACTTAGGCATGGGGAACAAGAACCGGCATTATGATATGTTGCCCGGCTTTATGAACGTTTTATTTTTCCTTTTTTTTTTCTTTTTTTTTCGGCAACTCTGGGGGTAGGTGTACGGGAAGGGAGATTTTATTGATGCAGAGGGCGGTTGGTCGATTAGATGAGTGAAATGAATAACATGATGAGAGGCGGTGGCTTGAGGGCCATTGCTGGGTTGCTGAATATGCTTGTTTACGATGTGTGACCTGATGTGATTGATGTGATGTGATGTATGTTGGTGATGTGTAGTTGTTTATCTTTATCATGACAGGCAGTGTACTTGTGGATGTTTATAGACATGTATCTCAGGGGATGGATGATCAAGGGGTGTGGAAATGAAATTAGGTAAAGTGTGTTGGCTGCTTAGAAAGGGCATGTGAATCATTTCATTCCAGCATTGACTGGAATAAAAGAAAATGTATTGTTTGGGTTTTACTGCAGGGTAATTAATTATGTTGGATCTGCGGCGAGGGAGGTGAGATTTGACGGGATGGTTGGCATTTATTTCCTACTATAATTTGACATGGAGGGTTTTGTCTATGTATGGGGTTTGATGCTTGTGACGGTTGGCGATTGTAGACATTGGTTGGCAGCATATGAATATTGTGAGTAAGTATTTCTTGATAGTTTGTTTGTAGAGGTTGATGCTGGGCATCTCCATCTCGTCGTCTGACTGGCTCGGCAACGGCTCCACCGTGCGGATGGCTTCGAGGGATTGATTTGACCCAGCAATTAATGGAGACGCCATGGCTGCGGCTGCATCTGCGCTGCAAAGCATCCGCGGGCCTGCATTTATTGCTTGGATCTGGACATGGCGATAATCCTCAGACGCTGTTTACCATATTCATCTACAGTCCTTTTTTTTTTGTGTCTCCTTCTATTTCTCCCAATTCTTATGCATTTCTCGTTTGAGAAAAAAGATACTTCGTAAAGATTACCCTCTCCCCGTATTCCCAAAAGTCACCTTCCCTCCTGGTGGGGCCCCCGAAATCCCACCCCCGACTTTCCTGCTTCGCCTCTCCTCCCCTCGACTTTTCTCTCCTCAAAACCTCGTATCCACCAAAACTCCTCAATCGGGCCACCAATCGACGACTTATTCGCGAAGCGACAGACTTGCCATTTCGAGAGCTGCGGATAGAGCAAGGTCCTCTTTTCTTTTTTTTCTTTTTTCTTTTTCCTCGTCTCGGTCAATCGTTTTTCCCGACGCTCGTTATTTGAAGGGGAGAAGAAGAGGAAGAAGGAAGGGTTGGCACACCTTTTTTTGGTTGTTTGTTTTGCTGGAATTCGAGGGGGCTTATATTGCTGTCGCATTGAGACTTGGGATCGCCTCGAGAATTTGACTGAGGAGGACGGATGAAGGGACGTTATTGATACCCTTTACTGAGCATAGCCGACGCTCGTTTTTTTGTTTATTTACCCGTCTGTTTTTGCGCTTGCGATACAACAACACATCCGCCATAGAGAATCGACAACCAACCTCTCGATCCGAAATCAACCGCCCATCATGTCGGGCTTTGGAGACTTCACCTCCATCTGCGAGCACACGCCGTTGCCGCTGTGCGCCTCCGTCGGGCCCGTCCTGTCGGCGTCTGGCCGCGTCGGTATCGAGCCCAACTGTTACGCGCGCAACATTGAAGTCGCAAACACAATCATCTTTGAGGGCGCTGCGTCCTTTGCCCACATTGGCGCGCTCATCATGACCGTCATCATGATTTTGCACGTCCGCAGCAAGTTCACCGCCGTGGGGCGCAAGGAGATTCTCAGCTTCTTCTACCTGTACATGCTGCTCACCTTCATCTCGCTCGTCGTCGATGCGGGAGTCGTCCCGCCGGGCAGTGGGCCGTTTCCCTACTTTTCGAGCGTGCAGAACGGCTTGACCAGCGCCGTCGTGACGTGTCTTCTCGTCAACGGCTTTGTTGGCTTCCAGCTCTACGAGGATGGCACGCCGCTCTCCGTGTGGATGCTGTGGCTTTGCTCGCTGGTTGCGTTTGCGATTTCGTTCCTGGTTTCGCTGGCCACCTTTAAGGGATGGGCTGGGCTTGGTCCGACCAACACGATTGGGCTGTTTGTCGTCCTGTATCTGCTCAACGCGATTGAGCTCTTTGTCTACGTCGGCATGCAAATCTTGCTTGTGGTTAGGACGCTGCAGGACAGGTGGCCCCTGGGCGATATTGCCTTTGGCATCTTCTTCTTCGTTGCCGGGCAGGTGATTCTTTATGCTTTCAGCTCACAGATTTGCGTCGCTGTGAGCCACTACTTGGACGGCTTGTTCTTTGCCACGATTTGCAATCTACTGGCTGTCATGATGGTTTACAAGGTAAGAGAGCTGTGTCCCTTTCATTGTTTTTGTTGATTTAAAACCAGACTCGCTAACATTTGCCACTAGTACTGGGATTCCATCACAAAGGAAGATCTCGAGTTCTCTGTCGGCACTCGCATGAACAACTGGGAGGTTAAGGAGCTCTTGGGAGAGGATGACCGCCGCGGCACCGCATACGCCGATGATCCTTATGCTCAGTCGAGCGGTTACGACATGCCTTATTCACCGACGACGAACCGCTACTCATCTCGGCACTAAAATTCAATGCAGCCTCTGAATGGCGTGATTATTTTTGTTTTTAGTTGTTTTATATTTACGAATGCCTTAATGGAGCTGGAGAATTCGGGTCGAAAACCCATGTTTCTAGCCCTGTTCTTCCCCCGTCTGATGTTTTTTTCTTCGATGGGCTTTACGTTTTTTTTTTTTTTTACGTTGATATTTTTGGGCATTGACATGGCACGGCGTTTTGACGAGAGTGTGATACCTGGCGGGCTGTTGATGGGGCTGTCGTCAGTGAGATGGGTGTTGTTTAATAAGTCGACTTGGGTAGTAGATTTCGCGAGGGATGCGGTATATAGGTATATATAAAGATGAATGTTGTAGTATGCATGGGACTGTGTCTGTTTTAAATTCGTCTGTGAGCGTGGATGTCTGTTTCAAATCTGACTTGTCAGCGTGGAAACTCGTCTTGTGAGCGAGGATGTCTGTGTCGTTGGTGATGGGAATGCAAGAGTTGTTGAAATTTATTCTTTTACGCATGGCACTGTGTCTGTTGTAACACTTGTATTGTCAGCGTGGATTTCTGTGTCGGTGATGAGTGAATGTAAGAGTTGTAGAAGTAGACTGAATGTTGGTGATTTTATGAGGGCGAGTGATGTAGTAACCGCGGTTTGTCCTTGCCATTACTATTATGTTGTTGATGATTTAGACGTCGTATGTTTTGATATGTCTTGATATAGATTTGTATGTTTCGATATGCCTTGATGAAGGTTCGTATGTTTGGAGGGCAAAATGCCGGGATGATTGTTGCGTGTGTGTGTTTGTTTGTCTTCGTGTTCGTGTGTGTGCGCGCGCGTTCGAAAGAGTCATAGTTGCGGCCCCTCTAAACAAAACAAGTCCCACACATGTGGGAAATTGCGAATAGCGCTTTTTTTTCTTGCATTGAGCGTTTTTGATTTCGCTTGCGGGCGGTTTTCGAGGCTATTTTTTTTTGTTGTCTCCGAAGGGGGTGTGTGTGTGTTTGGGCGTCGAAGCGTTGTGGGATCGATGTTGTGAAGAGAGAAACCCGAAACTGCTCCGTTTCTGTTGTTTAGTTTCTCGTCGTATCGGTGTAGTGAGACCCGAAAAGCTTAACTACTAAATGTAGTTTGTTCAAAGAGAGAGCAGGATCGGCTTCGAGCTAGTTGTCAAGATTGTTTCTTCGGCTCAATGTTCAGACTGACTCGTTATAACAACAATGACTCGCCAACAACGCGGTCGATATGGCGCTTAGCTTTTGTCGTAAGTTATGTACATAGACGGTTAAACCATTGGGGAAGAGAGGACGAGTTTTGGAGAGTTGTAAACTGACTCCTTCGAGACAAAACCAGAGTTGGGCATGGG
>PXNZ01000234.1:0-84847 GCA_003012085.1 Trichoderma brevicompactum | reverse complement strand
GCCCCCCCCCAGCCCAGCCAGCTTTGCTAATTCCGATCCCACACGACACCTCGCCAAAGCTCGGCTACGTTCAATCCGCCGCATCGCACCTCCGGGGCCGGTAGACCTCGGAATCAGCGGCCTCTCCACACCGTAACGACTCCTAGTAGCAGAGCGCGAATAATAGGCCACCCCCCCTAGGAACAAAGCCACAGCCTTGTTTCTTTCCGACCCGTGCAATCACAAGCCGCACCCTTCTCTCTCTCTCTCTCTCTCTCTTTCGGCACCTGCAGCCGGGGAAGGGGGAGATCGGAACATGACGGGGTTTTTGGGGCTGGTTGGCCGCGGTTCCTTTTCGCGGGATTTCGAAAAGATGCGCTTAAGTACTTACCATGTAAAGACAGGATGCTACTGCTAGTAGCAGTGGCAGTAATGAATTAGTGATAGTTTAGAGGTGCTTTGGTGGCTCATTATCAATATCCGGTTGCGGTTTGAGAGCATTATAATAGATATTAGACATGCCCTTCTTCTCGCCCTCCGATTGGTCAGCTGTGCCTCATCTTGGCCAAACAAG
The DNA here is from genome assembly GCA_003012085.1 of Trichoderma brevicompactum. Lineage (NCBI taxonomy): Eukaryota > Fungi > Ascomycota > Sordariomycetes > Hypocreales > Hypocreaceae > Trichoderma > Trichoderma brevicompactum. Next base: position 84,294 of record PXNZ01000234.1, on the reverse strand, counting down.
CAAAGGCACGAAAGCGTCCAATACATACGGCCAGCAAGCAAAAGCGGTACTTATCAGATAGCAGCAAATTAGGTAGCAAGCCAAGGTAGCAACCGAAAAAACGCAATAAGCAGCCCCTCCTATCCCATCACTTCCCTGTTGCTGCTCTTTTTTTTACCCCTCCAAAAGAGAGAAAAAAGACGTAGTAGCCGCGGGTGGCCAAAAGCAGCCGCAGTGGAGAGGCCGTGTTAAATATATTAGCGTGGCAGCGCATACAAGAGCAGCACCTTCCCTCGTCTCACGCAATTCCCTCCTGGAAAAAAACAAATAAAGATTTCTTCATCCTACCAATTTCTCCAGCTTCGCTTCTGAGTCCGTCATAGACTCGGGTTCTTTTTTCGACCTCTTCTTTTTTTCCACAGGAATCTTCATAACCGCCACCATGGTCAAAGCAGGTATGAGCCCCCGTGTCCCGCAGGCACAGAAAGTTGCCCCTCAACCCCGCACCAGGGACGCAGAAGCTGTTCAAGAGAGCTCGCGTCATGAGGGCGAAATGGACTGCGAGCGGCCGTGATACTGACAATTCGCGCGATAGTTGTTGCCGGAGCCTCTGGAGGCATTGGACAGGTATGAAAACCCTCTGTTCTTGATTGCTATTTACTTGTCTGCGTGAACAATCCAGCTAACAGCGCATTCTTTTGCGACGCCCAACAGCCCCTGTCCCTGCTCCTCAAGGCCAGCCCTCTCATCGACGAGCTGGCTCTGTACGATGTTGTCAACACCCCTGGTGTTGCTGCCGACCTTTCCCACATCTCCTCCCCCGCGGTAAGCTCCAGTCTTGCGTCCCCCCGACTCTCCGCATCGCCGAGTGCCACGCCCCGAGCTTCCTTTGGCCCGACTTCCGCTGCCAGCTTCAGATCACTAACAGCTCTGTTTTTTTATAGAAAGTCACTGGCTACCTGCCTGCCAACGACGGCGCCAAGGCTGCTTTCAAGGATGCTGATATCATCATCATCCCTGCCGGCATTCCCCGTATGTGTTATGGCTACAATCTGTCTGGGGCTGTTTAGGCCCCGGCTTGTGATTAGAAATTGGCGTTGGTGTTGCAGCTACTAACGCTGCAATTGCTTATAGGCAAGCCTGGCATGACCCGTGATGATCTCTTCAACATCAACGCTGGCATCGTCAAGGGCCTGATCGAGGTCATTGCTGAAGTTGCCCCCAAGGCCTTCATCCTCGTCATCTCCAACCCCGTCAACTCCACCGTCCCCATCTCCGCTGAGGTCCTCAAGGCCAAGAAGGTCTTCAACCCCCAGCGTCTCTTTGGCGTTACTACTCTCGACATTGTCCGTGCCGAGACCTTCGTCGCCGAGATTGTTGGCGAGTCCCAGCCCCAGAAGCTCACCATCCCCGTTGTCGGTGGCCACTCCGGCGAGACTATCCTGCCCCTTTTCAGCAAGGCCAACCCTGCCGTCAGCATCCCCAGCGAGAAGTACGACGCCCTTGTCAACCGCGTGCAGTTTGGTGGTGACGAGGTCGTCAAGGCCAAGGACGGTGCTGGCTCCGCCACTCTCTCCATGGCTTATGCTGGTTTCCGGTAAGATCCCCCTTTCTTTTACACATGAGACGCAGTTATTAACACGCAAAATTGTAGGTTCGCCGAGAAGCTGCTCCGTGCCGTCAAGGGCGAGAAGGGCCTTGTCGAGCCCAGCTACGTCTACCTGCCTGGCGTGCCTGGAGGCGAGGCTGTCGCCAAGGCTACTGGCGTCGACTTCTTCTCCGTCCCTGTTGAGCTTGGAGTAAGTTGACATTTTTTTTGCTCTATCTCTCTGTTCTAGAAATACAGTTTTGGCTAACGGTACGCAGCCCAACGGTGTGGAGAAGGCCACCAACCCTCTGGAAGGCATCACCGAGAAGGAGAAGGAGCTCTTGGGTAAGGCTGTTGAGGGCCTCAAGACCAACATCCAGAAGGGCGTCGACTTTGCCCACAACCCTCCCCAAAAGTAAATATTTTCCTCCAATTTCCCAGCCTGTTTGGTAGCTGTCTAGTGTCGAGGGAGCCGGTCTTGAGGACAATAGCTATGACTACTAGGTATAATATATATACGCGCGCATAAGCAGGGTGGCTGATGAATTGCTTTCTCTCATAGGCTGTAAAATGTCCCAGAATCTCTACCCCCATGCGAAGCCCCTTCCGTCGGATAGCTTTTCATCCCCATTGATTGGTCCACTGCTAGTTGCGCTGAGCTGAGTTGGAGAGTCGTCGGGGAGAAGCCAAGGAACGGGCTTTGTCGTCTATTCGCACATGGCTCATTCGTCTTGCCTTTTTTTTGCTCCCATCCTCTCTTAGTTTTAATTGGGCAAAGTTGTTTTTAAGCGCTTCGGTTACTATGACTTGGCGGAGATGGTCTTGATTTGGAATATGGCTCCTGGCAGCTCATTGACTTCGGCTTGAACGGTGGCGTTGATACCCAAGGCAGCTAGAGCGCCGCGAATGATGCCGCAGGGAAACCACAGGAACTGGGCAAACTGAGTAAGCAACAAGAATGACTAGATTGACCCTTGGGCGACTTGGGTTTGGAATGAATAAATAGAAGCATCTTTTTTTTTTATGACGTACGGGTTGTGCTCGGATGACAGCTCGGCTGCCGGTTTCTGTGCTCATGCGCGAAAAGGGCCGGAAGGCGTTGTCGGTGAGGACGTAGACTCCCTAGAATGTGTGGCTGTGTAAGCTTCTCTTTCTTCTCCCGTGATTTTTGCGAGTTATAGATGTGTATGCATGTGTAAAACGCACTCGGTGGTTCGTCTTGAGATTGTCAATGTTCTTGCCGAAGACGAGAGACCAGAGGTCTTTGCAGAGGAACTTTATGACGTCGAGGGTGTCGTTGAAGCGGGGGCGGTCGCGGGAGAAGCTGTATGTTTTCGCAAAAGTTTAGCTGTGCTGTGCTGTGCTATATCTTTTGTGTTTTTGCCGAGGTTTATAGAGTTGATGAATGGAAGGGAAAGCAAGCAAGTACCGTTCTACGAGACCTTGACCAACGCGGTAGCCTTGCGCCTCGAGTCTATAGTGCACCGCATCGAGATGCTCCTCGTCGTCAATCTTCTTTGGGGTTTCTGCTTGGGGGATTGGTGCGCCGGGGGCGGTCACGATGACTGCGGGATCGGATTTGTTTGCGCCGTCGGAGGAGGGCTTGTGGCGATGGCCATGGTGAGGAGCTGCTGTCGTTGTTGTTGTTGTTGCTGTCGTAGAGGCAAAGTCGCGCTCGGTGGTGACGCGCTGGGCGAGGGGGACGAGTTCGATGAGGAGAAAGTCGAGGGAGGAGGAGGAGAGGAATGAGGCGGTTGGGTCGGTGGAGTTGAAGGGGGGCATTGGCGGGGAGAGAGACATGTTTGTGGTTTTTGTTGTTGTTTGTTGTTATAGGGAGAGAGAGAAGAGGAAGAAGAAGGAGAGGCGGATTTGGAGGTTTGGCGATGCGGCGGGTTTGGTGGTGAGAGGGAAAATGGTGGTTGGAGGTATCGAGTAGGTATGCGATACAGGGTGCTAGCGATGATGGATAGGTGTGGGGGTGGATTGATGGCGGGGGTGTGCATGTACAAGTACTAATTTGGGAGATGCCATGTTTGCCATCCATAGCTGTGTACTACTAAAGGTATATATAGTAGGCTTCGTCTTGACAATTCGATATCTTGCAGACAAGAGAATATTTACTTACTGCTTTCATGATAAATGGAATACTAAATGCAATGCATGTTTGCAAGTGGCCAATCACCAAAAGCTTACACTCAACACGTTACGATCCAAGATGCGATGCGCTCATTAACCCTGTACTATATAAATATCCAGTTTCTCAACGTAAAAACATCTACCGGCAATAGCTACGAGATACCTGTAATACAACTTCATCTCCTCTGCACTAGCAATAATATGGCCCCTCTCCCTAAAATAAATAGCAGACAAACTAGCATTGTACCAACCCTAGGGGAATCATCCTTTTTGTTTCCTCATCACCCTGAACGCCTCTGCTGACTTAAAAAAAAATCAAACTCTTCTCTTCTGCCCCCTCATCCTTCGTCCCCCTCCCTCTGCTCCGGATAAACACAATATATATTGGTTTCGTTCTATAGACGATACTACTTCTTCTTTCGACGCCTCCGACTAGAAGGCTCTGGCGTCCGACGTCTCGTAGCTGCTGCTGCCAGAGTCCCCCCCTAGGAAGGATAGTTGCTGGGAGACTCGCTCAGGAACGGAAGACTCGATGAACCGCGATAGCTGCTCGTGCCTGTGTGCTGGCGCTTACTAGGTCGCTGGATGGGCTCTTCATCGTCAGACGACAGCGTCAGGTCGATAACCGCTGGCGCTGGCCGTTTGGCGCTGTGCGAACCGCCTCGCGGTGCTGCTGCTGACGACCCGTCCCTCCCACCAGAGCCTGTGGTGTCTGTATAAGGCGTCAAATTCTTGGGGGTTTCTAATCGACGGCCGCCAATGATGATTTCAGACACCTCAAAATCGTCGTCATCATCATCGTCCTCCAGTGCAGCTCCGTTTGGCCTGGATGATGTCTCCTCTCTGGGGGGCTTGCTAGACCACTTGCCGTTTGGCTCAATGGTGACGGTTTCTAGGCTCTTTGACGTCTTTTCCAGAATAGCCTTGACATAACTGGACGTTGGTTAGCAAAGCAACATACGTGTAGTCGCGTCGATACTGAGATGGTACGTACCCATCCACGGCTAATTGGTCAAACGGCGCTGACTTGTTACATATGGGGCAAAGCCACTGCGGGCCTTGCTCCTGAAGCTGTAAATAGGACGTTGCATCGAAGCATTGTAGGTGTGTGCAGCTCAGGCTCCGACAGGGGACTTCTAATCTCATATATGATAGAGGGCATTTCAGGGACAACACCTGAGATGTTGCCACAACATCTGGGTCCTGTGCTATTTTATTCACTGTCCCAACGCGTTAGTGACCAATGACCAAACAGGGTGCTCAGCTCAAGACTCACGCTCTGATATTACCGATTCTTCAGAAATCTTTCTACGACTGGATATTGTCGCCACTAGGTCAGTAACGGATGTAGTTTTGCAGAGGTTAATTATTAGATAGAATTTCTGTGAGGCAAAGTTCGGTCAGCAAAGATACTCCCATAGACGTACAACAGGCGGCTTTCAAGTAGACCCATATCATCTAGCATTCATTACGTACCTTGGTCGTCAGCGCATATGTAAACTCGATATTGTTCATGTAATTTGATCTCAGGCGAAGAGAGTTGGTTATGTCAACTGGCCTGGTAGACCCAGGCTTATTCTTGAGGCCGCGCAAATTGGCCTTGATCTCATCGCCGTTAACCCGAAGCTCGGATTGGTGTGGGAACGCAACATCTTGTACGCCGCTATCATCGCCGGCACAAAACACCATGATCCTGTATGATTTGTCGTCGTTGCATCGCTGGAGAATAGGGTGGTCGCTTAACCTCAATGGTATGGTGACAGAATTCCTATGCTGTGCCATGGCTGGAGAGGAGGATGCCGGTCAGTCAGGGAATTCAACATGGACGAAACGAGAGGCAAGGGTACTCGCCTTCACAGGTACGCAAACCGCTTACGGCGCTTTCGATGTAGTAAAAAGGGCTCGCCTTGAACGAAACACCATATATTCTCGAGTCATAAGGTGAGGTTGATAATCCATTTGCCGAGACTTGTCCATACGACCGCTGGCCAGCGAAGCCTGTGGTGCTGTACGGCGATGTTGACGATGCGGAAGGACTGAGCACTGATGGTGCCAGCGATCCATTGGCTCGAGCCGTTGAAGTCTTGGATGGGCCTGCTCGCTGTGCAAACGCATTTACGATGCTCTGTCGGACTTGATGGAATCGCGCAACATCATTGTGGGCAACCGTATCGTTTATGACTATGGGTTTGGAGTACGATTAGTATATATATGCGTAATACGCAGCATGAATAACGAGGGGGGCGCTGGGAGGCAGGCAAGAAGCAAAAAGAAGCGTTCGAGCACGCGAAAAGAGTTCGCGACGAGGGCGATGCACGGGAGCAACTCACGGTGTACGATGCGTCGCTGCAGCTCAGCCTTGACGCCGGTGCTCTTAAGCCCATTCACTTGGCAGACGGAGGAGAGCTGACGATTGAATAGAGAATTGCCCTGGACCTGCCTGAGCAGCGCGTTCACGTCGTGCCGCGAAATCGAGGTCATGTTGGGGGAAGCCATGGTCATTCGGCGGCGCCGGCGCGAATAGTCGGTCGAGGGAGGAATCCTCTCAAACGCATGAATAGCAGCGTCAAGAGCCGATGGGAGAGAGTTGGGGAGAAGAGGAGACGAGGGTTGGGCTGCTCTGGGAAAAAAAGTGGTCGTCTGATGCAAGCAACGTTCTCTATCGGATCGCAGTCGACAATCTATAATGATCCGTCAAGGGCGGCTAAAAAAGGCAAAAAGTTGATTGGCAATGGGGGTCGCAAAAGAGATGACGAGGGATTCTCGCAGCCAGGAGGCGCAGATTGTCGCTGTGGCCCCAGCTTCGATGCCGGCAAAATGGCCGTGATGATCGTGAGCCTGACGGGATGCGCAAGCGATGCAATGCAAGCTGGGTTTATAACGTGTGTATATGTATGGCGTCAAAAGGCCTTCGGAAGCAACGTTGTGACTTGAATCTTTTGGCGGTTGGGCGAAATGAGCGTGTGATGCAGCGTCGTCCTTCGCATTCACTCTCCTCTCACCCTCGTCGTCGCCTCGCCATCAGCCTCGGAGGACGTTCGATTTACGAAGACATGGGACTAAGTAGCGACTCGACGCTATCGCCACTTGCAACTTTGATAGTGGGCAGGCGGCAACAGCTGGCAGAACCCTGAGAACGCGAAAATATGGCTGCTGCGACTTGCTTAAAAATCCAGGGCCAAGCCACAGATCGCTGCCGATACGCCACACATTGCGCTTTATCTTATCTTTTCCTGCTGTTATCGTAACTTTTCTTTCTTTTTGTATCCCAGATATCCCAATACTGGACAGTCGAGACAAGCGCGCCGAGAAGACAAAGACCACATAGACTGCATCCGACAATACCGCAACCATGGCAAAGAGTTCTCGGTCGAGCAGCAAAAAGTTCAACAACCAGCGCAAAGCTGCGTCCATCTTTGGTCCTGCAGAGACTGCTAGACAAGAGCGTCTCTCGGCCAAGTTGCTGGAGCTGGCAAAGCAGGCCAAGCCCGAGCCTGCGGAGATGAAGATTGACGGTCAGTTTGGATCGACATATATTCTGTCCTGATGAGGCAAACTATGAACATCACCTAACACTCCTGGGCAGAAGGCGAAGGCGACAATGCGCAGGACAAGGAAGAGCAGGCTGGTGCAGATGAGACATGTATTTCCCACCCTCTCTCCTCTCAATCAAACCAACATGAGTTTCTGGTTCAACAATGCTAACGAAATGTGATTTTCAGCCATGGATGTCGACTCAAAGAAGCCGACCAGAGCCTTGATTCCCAAGAAGCGCATTGACAAGAGGAGGAAGAAGTCCAGCATCACGTTCCCCAAGTACAGCGACAGACTAGCCGCCAAGAAGAAGAGAAGTGCAAAGCAGGCGTAAAAGATGAGGTCGAATTTACTTGATTCTGTTTGAATGTTCTGTTGCCTTGGTTTTTTTTTTTATACGGAGTACTCATTATACATATTGTCCTACATATCAGCTCTGCAGTCTCAATTGACGATACCCATGACAATCTCCAAAAAAAAGTTCGGACTTGGATGGGGCGCCCCTGGTTCCTGTGGCGCAGCATTTTCTTCAATTAGATTATTCCTTAGCCAATCATCCTTCCACTCCCACATTCGTTTTATAAGCTTCCGCTGCACGCTTAATGCAAGGGAGACTCAGCTATCATTCATAACGCGCCTCTCCATATGGCTTTTCCCGTGTGTAGTAATAGCGAAACATTGACTCAAGTCGAGGCACCTCTTTAGCCTCTCTCTTGTCTTTAATTGATTCACTTCTCTCATTATTTCATCAAGACATGGTGGCCTCAAGAAATGGGTCGCTTGCAGCTTCGCTTCTGCTCGCTGCGGCCAACATTCTAATACCTTTGTCTATTCTCGTCTTCGCGACTGGATTTTTCCCGTATAAGCCATTTCTTCCTGGACTAGCAGAATTCGAGCCTCTCGAATATGGACCGCCACCTAAAGCTCCCTTTGATAGACTCGTATTCATGGTAGTTGATGCGCTGAGGAGGTATAGCTAATTCACTTCTCTGGACGCGCTGCCACTTAGACTAAAGATGATATTCTAGTGACTTCGTATTCTCCGAGGCCTCTGAGTTTGAATACACGCAGAGGTTAGTTCCGCATGCCGATAATTCTTGGTATCGTTCTCTCATGCTCTTTCAGCCTCATTCGAGATGGCAGCGCCATCCCCTTTACAGCCAATGCCCGGTCTCCTACCGTAACGATGCCCAGAATCAAGGCCATCACTACAGGATCTATCCCGTCATTCGTTGATCTTATTCTCAATTTCGACGAGGCCGATACCTCGTCCACATTGGCGGCTCAGGATACGTGGCTGTCTCAGCTCAAGGCAAAAGAAACGGGCAAACTTGTCATGTATGGCGATGATACGTGGCTTAAACTGTTCCCCGAGACGTTTGACCGGCATGACGGGACCTCTAGCTTTTTTGTCGCGGTAAGGCTTTGCTGATAGATACCGAATGGCGACCCTTGACTTACGTGCGTTCTGAAGGACTTTACAGAGGTAGACAACAACGTGACTAGACATATTCGCGATGAACTTGAAAAGGACGACTGGAGTCTGATGGTTCTGCATTACCTTGGTCTTGATCATATTGGCCACAAGTCAGGACCCCGAAGCACTCACATGCCGGGCAAGCAGCGCGAGATGGATGGCATCGTCCACCAGCTGTTTAGTGCCCTGGAAACCAAGAGCCACCTCGAATCAACGCTCCTTATTCTCTGCGGCGATCACGGCATGAACGATGCAGGAAACCACGGCGCATCATCTCCTGGAGAAACGTCTCCTGCCTTGGTGTTTATGTCGCCCAAGCTAAAGGATATTTCGTCCAGATATCCGGCTCCTGCGCAGCCCAAGAATGAGTACGACTATTATTCTACCGTGGAGCAGTCTGACATCTCCCCTACTCTCGCCGCCCTTCTTGGATTTCCCATCTCCAAGAACAATCTTGGAGCGTTTATCCCGGAATTTTTACCTTTTTGGCCGAGCTCGAGCGACAAGGTCCAGATTCTCATCCGCAATGCTAGGCAGATCCTCAACATCGTCACGGCGGCCTTTGGAGGCGAACTCTTTGATGCTCAAGCTTCTATCGACCCGTGCGCCGCAAAGCCGACGGATACCAGTGAACTAGCCTGTGAGTGGCGCAAAATCAACTCGGAAGCATCTTCTCAGGTCGATGCAAAGGAGGTTGATCAAGCGTGGCTCTCGGCTACGTCTGCTTGGATTCGCAAGGCCCAAGACCTCATGAGCAGCATGGCGTCCAACTACGATCTGTCAAGGTTATCACTCGGCCAAGGACTGTCGGTTATTGCTGTAATTGCTAGTGTGGCAAGTTTGGGACTGCAAGGCTTCTGGCAAGCGGGATTCTTATTGCCGCTGTTTGCGCTTGCGGCGTCCTACGGCCCCATGATGTTTGCCAGTAGTTATGTGGAAGAGGAGCACCATTTCTGGTACTGGACATCCACTATATGGCTGGCCTATCTTGGTGCCAGAGAAGTCAAGAGGTAGGGTAGTCGCCAACCCCTCTCCCCGTATGCCTATACTGACTGATCATTTTTAGATCCTCACGTCTCTCCTCGGTATCAAGCCATGTAGTTGCATTAGGTGCCTTGAGGCTCATCAGAAGCTGGAATCAAACCGGCCAAAAGTTTGCCGGCGAACCAGACACCGTCAAAACATTCCTCGTTCCCAACCCTGAACTTCTCTGGACTTTCATCACTCTGGCGTACCTCGTGGTGACTTTCCAGACGCTGCAAAGCTCGTCTGGCTTGCCTTACATCTTGGCCACGTCTTTGATGCCTGCCCTATTCTTGGCAACGTTCACTTTCAAGCTTGCGTTTACGGCAGAGGACGCCCCTGAGCTGGTTGTGGGATTTGCTCACAACCTCCTGGATATCTTCCAGGGTCCATCCCTCATCCTCAGAGCGCGTATCATATTCGGCATACTCACAGCATTGTACGGGCTTGCTATTTATCGAGCAAAGACTGGAGGACCTCGAGCCTCCCAGTCATCTTGTAAGTCTACAACCAGCACACAATTTCAACACAAGTACCGTCAACTAACCCCAGCAACCATTACCAGCCGAACTCGTACACCACCTATGCACCCTCCTCGCCATGACCCAGTCCCGCGCCACAAACATCCCCCTCTTCCTACTCTCCAGCGTCATCCTCCAAACCCTCCAGTCGGCCAACCTCTCCATCGCCGAAATAACAACCTCCTCCATCCTCCTCCAATACACAACCTTCTTCGCCTTCGGCGGCTCCAACGCAATCTCCTCCGTCGACCTCTCCAGCGCCTACAACGGCATCAGCGGCTTCAACGTCGTGGCAGTCGGCCTCCTCACCCTCATCAGCAACTGGGCCGGCCCCATCTTCTGGACCTCTGCGACGAGCCTGCTCCTCCTGCAGAAGCACAGACAGGGCCGGGCGGATGCATTTCGGTATCACCTTATTCTGCTGACGATTTTCGTGTCGACGAGCGTGGCGTTTGTCATTGCGGCGTGCACGGCGCTGAGAACGCATCTATTCATCTGGACGGTGTTTTCGCCAAAGTACCTGTACTGCATGGCGTGGAGCTTGGGGCAGCATCTGTTGATTAACGTTGCCTTTGGCAGCTTTCTGTTCTGGGTGGGAGTCTGAATTAGAATAGAATGTTGATGTTAAAGACGGCTTATCTAATTTTTTCAGCATAATATATATCTGGTAGTATGGAGTCATGTAACAAAGACAATCATGTCGTTCACACATCATAAAGCTAGGCAGCTATATTCCCATTTGTATCATTTTAACCCCGAGCCACACCATCCATCCAGAGCCGGTTTGTTTCATGACACGTTATACATTCATCTTGGCCTCTCACACATCCTCCATCTTCGTATCCTCGTCAGATAATAAATCCTCTACGAGTGAATCCCTCTCCCCGTGCTCTGGCACCACCGTACCATCACTATCATCCTCCACTTTAATCTTCGACTCATTTGATAATATTGATTTCTCTTCTTCAGGAGTCTGGCGTCCTAGAGTCTCAGATGCACTGCGGCTGGTACGGTAATGGGCTGGTCGTTGGTCATCAAGGCTGTTGACAATCTTGCCAAGACTGACGTGAATCTTGTATAGCGCATTGCGGCCGGTGGTATCAGTCACTAGGCCCTCTTCAACAGCTTCACTGACAATATCGTAAGCTTCTCGGAGCTTCTCTTCAGAAGAGGTAGGCGAGACGTAGAGCTTTCCAAGAAGACCGGCAACCAGCTTCTTTTCGGCTTCTATTACAGTTGTTAGCGAAGTCCCTCTTTGACTGATTGAAATACAAAAAGGAAGCGGATTTGTTAAACTTACTGCTAATGTTTCCACGAAGCCTTTCTAGAATATCGCAGGCAAAATCAAGATGAACATCACCCTTGGCGTTTCTCTTCTCTCCATCCAGAAGAAGCTCGGTGCTGTAGCATTTCCGCGGGTCGGTCCAGTCTACCAAACAAGCACCAATGGTTGTCATGCTGACCATGTCTTCCTCGACATCGACATCGTCGTCCTCCAGACCCTCGCGCAAGTTGAGCAAAGAATGGAGCGCCAGCAAAGAGACCTTCCTCATGAGATCCTGATTCTCTGAGCGCGAGAAGCAGAATACTGGTAAGAAGTAATTAAGGGCTTGCCTAACCGTCTGGTTGGCAGACGACGCGGGGTCGAAGTAGGCAATCACAAGAGACTTTAGTAGCTCTTCGCAAGCTTCTTCATCAGTCACGACACGTCCAAGGAGGAGCTTTGATGTTGCTATGGTAGCTGCGGCCTGCACTTCAGATGACCTGTTGCCGCCCTTGATTGCCCTGACGTATACCTTGAGCACAGCTGGAGTCGTGGAAAGCAGGTGAGCTCCATGGACGTTTAGGATGTCCGTCAAGATATGCAGTGCGGTGATCTGCAAGGCTGTGTGTCCTTTGGTAAAGAAGTGAATGAACAACCCTAGATTTTCCTCGGCAAGCGAACGGTCTAGAAGGGCGCATAGACCGAGGCAGACAAGGCCCCTTTCACGAACAGGAGCTTCATGGCTCCGTACAGCTGGAACTACTAAGTTGTTTAGCATGGATACCAAGTCTGTGTTGTCCTTGAGATTTCCGGCGACGTGTGTAAGCATGCATTGGACAATGTGAAGGCATTTCATGTTGACGACAATTTCCCTAACTGCCTTTTCATGAGCCTCCTCTTCACTCAGTTCAGGTTGACTCTTTTGAGAATCTGTGGCTGGAGTGGTTTCCCGGCTCATCACTTCTGATTTGGCAGAAACGAAGCTCTCATCATCTTCTCCGGGCAGATCCACAATTGTGTCGTGAACGTCGGCAACAGCCTCGAGAACAACGCTGCAGAATTCTCGTTCTCCAGCGGCATCTGGAGCGCAGATGTACCGGAGGACATCCATCGTAAGCTTTGTAACTTCGTCTGGGAGTTCTGGAATAGCTAGGGATTGGCGGAGCAGTGTGAACATTTTCCTACGGCCGACCTCGTCAGAGTAATCGAGAGTTATCGCAATGTGAAGCATTTGCTCGATGATGAATTCTTGTTCAACGGTATCTTCCTCTTCGTCATCCTCGGCATCTGGCTGCGCAACTCTCTTAATGGCATCCACCAGAACTTTTAGATAGCGCTCCAGGAAGAAAGCTAGCTTGGTGACTTCTGGGAGTTTCTCCTCTACCAGGGACTCGTATCGGCCATTCCCCTCACTACGGCAGAACTCATTGAAGCTTCTAGCCATGAAGACAGATTCGGCTGAGAGAGTCTCCCAGAATTGATCATCCAAGGTGAGAGCCTCACGATAATCTGGACGGCCCTCCCAAAAGCCCCTCATTGCCTCAAGGGCCACTCCATTCTCAACCCCAGAGTTGATGACATCGATTCTCTCCAGAAGCTCCAACAGACCCTCAAAGTTTGGCGGGGCCTCCTCTTGTGGCGCTACGCCAGCGCAGTCTGCGATCCAGCGCTCCCGGAATAGTCGACCTGCCGCCTTCCGAACGTTCTCGTCTCTGTCGCGAAGACCCCATCGAAGGAGCTTTTCTCTCATAGACAAAGACAAATGGCGAAAATCTCCCAGAGCTGGTAAAAGACGAGAGTAAACGGCTCTTCGAGTAGCGGCATCCTGATCCCTTGCGCGCTCGAGGAGGTATGGCAGTGTATTGGGTAAAATTGGGAGGTTCACAAGAAGCGACCGTCTTACATCGGCACTCGGATCATTCTGCAAGACGTCTAACAGTTTGTCCAAGAGACCGATTGATTGATTGTCGCTATCGTCTGAGTTGGTGCCGCCTTCGGGTTGGTTCCCGGCAAGTCGACCAAGGCCCAACACTGCTTGAACGCGGACCATGGCCTCCTTGTCTCGGATTCGCTTCAGCAAGTTGTTGCGAAGGCTTTGGAATAGGTCGTCGTCGATGGCGTCGAGGGAGTTGATGATGTGGGAGACAAGCTGTGTTGACCTAAATCGCACATACTTGTCTTTGGCCTGCATTAACGAGAGGGCTGTTTGGAAGACCTTTGAGGAGAGCCGTGTGCTGGGGGTCTCTGGCATCAAGCTCGTTTCGGCATCGGCCTCATCTAGTAGCTCATTGTCTTTGTCCGAAGCATGTCGCAGGAACAGCCCAATGAATCGAATGGACTTCTCGCCGACGCTCTCCGCCTTCTTCACCGGCATGATCCGCAACACACATCGAATAAACTCGTGGTTAAACGCTTTTTCGTCAAATTCGTCGGCGGCTAATTTTTTCGGGTTTACAGGCTCATAGCAGCAGGCTTCCTGGATCTTTCGAAGATTGACGGCCAATTTGCGATGCGTCGCGGTTGTCCTTTGCGCATCGCGAAAGATGGCGCAAACCTGAGTTCGGAGGGCATTGTCTGGCGTATCGGCGTCCTCCAAAGCGGCCGGTTGCTGTTTACGGGAGTTTGCTGACGACCTTGTTGTTCCCGTCCGAGCTCCTGACCTTGTAGGCATTTTTGTATGTTTGTCGACACAGATTACCCTGCGCTTGAACCGCAAGATAGTGCTGTGAGCTTTTGCAAAAGTTGAGTTGTGGTGTGTTGTTTAGACAGCGCGTCGTCCCAGGACTTCAATCAACAATTATCCCATTTTGGCATAACGTTGTGTTGATACCCCGCCATCCACATCCGGCTTAGCGCAGACATTTATTTGCTCCCATCGATAAGATAAGAAAGTTGATAGCTGAAGCTCCAGATTTTTTTTTTCTTAGGGAAGATACTTTGTTCCAGACTTTTGTTCTATCAAGGCCAGAGTATTGCTGCAATTGCTTTTGCTGCAACAACCATGGCTCCCCCTACGAATGATCGCAAGCGCCGGCGGCAGGATAATGAAAATTCCACAGCCACAAAAACACATGATCCAGATGGTGGAATTGCGCGAACATCGAAGAAACCAAAAGTTGAAGATCGCCGATCCATCTTTGTTCGGTCATTGCCCCCCAGCGCAACCAACGAGAGCCTTGCAGATTTCTTCTCACAATACTTTCCCGTCAAGCATGCTACTGTAGTCATTGATCAGAAAACAAAAGAATCGAGAGGATTTGGTTTTGTTTCGTTTGCTGATGCCGACGACGCTAAGGATGCCAAAGAGGCATTGGACAAGAAGGAATGGGAAGGCAGGCGTATTCGAATCGAAGTTGCAGAACCCAGACATCGAAATGCCGAATCAAATTCTACTGAGGCGCCAAAGAAGCTTGGACGGGGCGCAGAAGCGTTCCAGAGACCATCCACCAAGTTGATTATTCGAAATCTGCCATGGAGTATCAAAACATCTGAACAACTTTCGAAACTGTTCATAAGCTTCGGCAAGGTCAAATTCGCCGACCTGCCGCAAAATAAAGGAAAGTTGAAGGGATTTGGTTTCGTCACTCTCAGGGGGCGTCCAAATGCAGAAAAGGCTCTGGAGGCCATCAATGGCAAGGTCATTGATGGCCGAACCTTGGCCGTCGACTGGGCTGTTGATAAGGAGACTTGGGACAAGCAGCAGACTACTGAAAACGATGAAAAAGAGCCCAAGGGCGCTGAGGATGAAGATGAAGATGATGAGAAGGCAATAGCCGAGGATAAGAATGCTGGAGCAGGCGATGGCGAAGTCAAGAACCGTGATGACCAACTAGCGTCAGATCTTGCAAATTTCATGAAAAATTACATGCACAACATGGAAGATGAAGAAGATGAAGATGAAGAGCAGGAGGATGAGGAAGAAGAAGACGATGACGAGGATATGAAGCTGCTTGATGAGGTGGAGGAGGAGAAAGAGCCTGCCAAGCCAAAGCGAGAGTTGATGACAGACAATTCTTCAACAGTTTTTGTTCGAAACCTACCATTTACGACCACGGATGAACAACTCCAGTCTTTCTTCGGCCACTTTGGTAAAGTTCGGTACGCTAGAGTTGTCATTGATAAGGCGACCGAAAAGCCGGCTGGCACTGGCTTCGTCTGCTTTATCGAGGCAGCAGATGCAAAGTCCTGCATAATAGGCGCTCCTCGCCGCGCGCCACCGACAGCGGGAGGAGTCAAGCATTCTATTCTCCAAGACGAGAACGCTGATCCTACTGGAAAGTACACCCTGGACGGCCGAGTTCTGCAGGTGGCACAAGCTGTCGGCAAGAATGAGGCTGCCAACTTGGCAGAGAACTCACTCGCCCAGAGGAGGCAAAAAGACAAACGCCGACTATACCTCTTGTCAGAAGGTGCCATTGGCGCAAACTCTTCCCTGCGTGGCCTCCTGACCGATGCCGAAGTTCGGATGAGACAGGCGAGTGCTCAACAGCGCAAGAAGCTTGTGGAGAAGAATCCTATGCTGCACATTAGCTTAACCCGACTTGCTCTTCGCAATATCCCCAACGACATTGGTGCCAAGGAAATGAAAGAGCTGGCTAGGAAGGCCGTTGTCGGATTCGCCAAGGACGTCAAGGAAGGGCGTCGACAGCCACTTTCCAAAGAGGAGAATGCCAGAGACGGCAAGGATGCAAAGGATAAGGAGAAGGACCGAAAGCTCAAGCGCAAGGGTATCGTAAAACAAGCAAAGATTGTGTTTGAGGACAACAAGGGATCCAAGGTTTCCGAGGCGAGCGGAGCCGGTAAGAGCCGTGGCTATGGATTCATCGAGTATACTTCTCATCGCTGGGCGTTGATGGGACTTCGCTATTTGAACGGTCTCCAGCTGGACGGAAACAATGGCAAGAAGCAGCGCCTTATTGTTGAATTTGCCATTGAGAACGCGCAGGTGGTTAAGAGACGACAGGATGCCGAGAACGCATCCCGGGTGGCAAAGGCGAAGAAGGACGACGGTGAGGCCTCGGCCTCTGAAGAGGACGAGGAGGAAGAGGAGGCCCCCGAGCCGAAGAAGAAGCAAAAGGGCAGGAAGAACAAGGGAAATATGAACAAGGGGCCAAAGGTGAAGCCTACTAAAGAAGAGGACGATGAGAAGAAGCCGACGAATGCAAAGGAGGCGATTCAGCAGAAGTTGATTGCGCGCAAGAGGCTGATGCGCAAGAAGAAGGCGGTGGCGAGAGGAAAAGCGTAGTTTGGGTGTATGTATATAATATCCAATGGCATGATTAAGTCTTTTTTTGTACATGGTTTTTACGGGCTATAAGGGGTGAAGGTCTGTTCTATAAAGTTGGTAGTGGGTAGAATATAACAAAAAAGCAAAAAGAAACATACAACAGCCGGTGTTCGCCAGTGGTCACCCACCTGACTACTAATCTGCCTCTCATTGGCTTGACTCTGGGAGAGCGGACGGGGAACGCACAACAGTTATAGCACTTGCCCGAGCTTCTGCCAACTTTCGCCCTCCGTCGCCTGCTGGAGCGGGTGGCCGTTTCCCACGAGGCGGGTGGGGTCTTTGCTTACTCCACTAGCCGCTATTACTGCTCACCGGCCGTGGAGACGGGAGGCCGAACCGCCAAGGCACTATTAATTACCCCAAAAGCCCGCCGCCGAGTCCAAGACGGTGGCTCGAGTTGATGCTCCGGTCGGCTTTTGAAAAGGGAGCCATGTCCTTTATGAATGGACTCGTCGAAAAGTTAGTTGCTGAAGCTGCGAACCCCAAAGGAGATGTCGACAAGCTAGGGCTCTATAAAAAGCGCAGATTTGAGAGTATAGACGATGCTGCTGTGGAATTCATACTAGGAGGGAAAAGGCCCATCCACATCGACGCCCGACCTATAAAGACGACGAGGAAATAAGAAACGACGCCGTTATCTCTCACGCAGGCTTGTCCTGAGGGGCAGGAAGAGGTGGTAAAACTACTACTCTCTAAGGCTGATCCTGGCGACATCCAGGCGCAAGACGGACAGCTGGACGGGACTCCTCTCATAATAGCGAGCTTTGCAGGGCATGAAGCTATCGTGCGGCTGTTGATCTTGGCGGGCGCCAACGCCGACACGACAGACGTCAACCATGAGTATAACGCGCTTATGATCGCCAGCGTCCAGGGAAATGTGGCCGTCGCTAAGCTACTGCTGGAGGCAGGGGCTAATGTCAACGCACATAACGATACCAACGTAACCCCGACATCGCTCACATACGCCATTGCTAAGCAGCACAAGGTCGTCGTGAAGCTGCTTATCGACCACTACGTTGACGTCAACCTAAGAAGCACGTCTGATGCTGATACGGCGCTGGCCATGGCCATCACCATCGGGAACGAGGCCATTATACGGCTTCTTCTAGAGGCCGGTGCTGATATCAACGCAAAATTGACTATGGGTTTCACGTCTCTTGCCCTCGCCGCCACGTTAGGCAGAGAGTCCACCGTACGGCTTCTTCTCGACAGAGGCGCAGACGTCAGAATAAAGAGCGAACAAAAGCAGATCCCGCTACACTACGCCGCCAGAGCCAGTGTCAGAAATAGCTAAGGCACAAAGAGAAGAGTAATAGAGTCAAAGAGGGAACAGGCAGTACATTAGCTACGCTTCAGCAGCTACGTATCAAGTAGTGACTGTATTTATCTCTAAACCTTCCTAATAAAAGAGGGAAACCTCTCTTTTATAATTCCTTTCAAGCCATAATACTTTTAGTTCAAACTTAGATGCTTCCTTTCGGCATTTAAGCCGCTTCTTCTCGGCATTCAAGCCGCTAGGCGCCTGACAGCCGGCAACAAGGCCATTGCGGAGATGTTGCTCGAGGCTGACGAGGCCGGCCTCGATGCCATAGATGTGGCCGCCTATGCGGGCACCATACAGTTGCTGCTCGACCACAGCGCGGATAAATCAATAGAATATAGCCAGTCGCCTGTCCTGGCCATTCTAAACCTCACGACAGTGGCGGTGCCCCTCGTCGATACGCTCTACGGCAGCGTCGTCTACGACTTCGCGACGGACGACGCAGTCATGACCATCCTGCAGACGCTGCGGCCTGCCGGCTGATCTCTAGTACAGCTCTGCCTTTTCCAATCCATGAGAAAGACAACCTAGGCGTTCTCCGACCCCTATAGAGAGGTGCTGATCGTGTTGTTTATCATATCCATTCAACCGCAGCTTCGAGAGCAGCTTTGCGAACCTCAAATACAAACCCACGACGGCCCGGCTGGCGAGTACCAGGGCTACGTCAACTCGCCGACAAGCAACGGGGTGGCGAAGTTATGGTCACTCCAGAAGCCCTGGCACAATTCGGACAACTCGTGGATTTCTTCTTCAAGACCAGGTGCAAGACCCAGAACTTAATAAAAAAAGGTTGCGAGACTGAGAGTCAAGCGGGATGTTTCAAAAATAGTTCACATGGAGCGAATGAAGCCCGAAGGAATCATCAGACGCCCCCTTAACACGAGAAGCTATGCCAAGCGAAGGCCAAAGAAAAGCAGGCCCCAATTTCCAAAAAAATGTACGAGAGGATTAGTCCCCCCGGGTTTGACCCCGGGTATCTCACATCCTATCAAATAAAGCATGAAGAAGAAGAGAAGAAGACATTAACAGACGGGAGTCGAAAGAGAGAGTTTATAATGCCCTGATCGGGCGCGCCTTCTCTCTCGAGGTTGGTTCTCAGGGCTCTTTCCCTTAAGACAGAAGGAACCTGCTCGCCAGCTACCTACCTAAGGTAGTCCAACAAATTCCAGCTCTTTCCCATCATGCAAAATTAGCAGGACCGTACAGAATACTAGGTAAGTGCTGGGGGACAACGGGGCAATCTCTCCGTTGCATCCCCATCCTCGTGCCTGACCGGCATTTTCCGCGTGTGAAGCCATCGTGAAATCGGTCATCATTAACCAAGTCGGTTCGGGACCAGTGTCACGCCCACCACCACCTTAGGGTCACGTACCATCAATCAAAGCGCAGGTTCACCAAGCTGCGTAAACAAATACACGTACTAAATCTCGCTGCATAAATCTATTGGGACGAAATATCAAAAAGGCTATAAGCAAAACTCTAGCAAGCAACATCGTTGGTTACCTGCCTCAATCACGCGCCGCCGTCTCCAGAGTCTGCGGCAGTTTGGCCGACAGGTCATGATGTCACGTGCAGTGCGAGCTGGCCTATTAGTATATATATTATACTAGTGTTTAAAACTAAACCTTCGGGTCGTGGTGTGGCGCATCCGATAATCAAAAGAAGCATATACGAGAAGGACGCCACTTTTTTGTCTGAGACCTCTTAGGTTCGAGACCTGGTGAAGTATTTATAATATTAGTTTTTTTTTACGCTATTTCTAAGGAAATAGAACCTCTATATTTAACTTAGATATAAAATTACTCTTTTAGATTATAATAAACTTGTAGAGTTGAGTAAGAAAACTGGGATGTTTGTCTGCATCGTTGTATGTGCCCACAAGCTGCCTATAGTAGAGTTTCAAAGCGCTCGCACGTCGATTACAGAGATCCGCACTACTTCTAACTCACCCAGCCAGGACACGGGCCGTGCAAGTGTCGTAGACGACCAGCTTAAATACAAAAAGGGTGCCCTGGGAAACTCCGCCCCTCAGCGCTGCTGCAACCTCAACTCGATTCGACTCGGACTGGCCAGACAGTATAGCAGGGCCGCCGCCCTCTCCTCTACCTGTACGGCCTTTGTCCGCACTACTCTCAGCTCGGCTCAGCTCAGCTCAGCAATCTAAACAATTGCAAGACCTCGGACAGGACTGCAAGTGTCTCGCCATCAAAGTCGCTTGCTGGGCCCCGGTCATTGAACAATCACCGTAATCACACGAACAACCCCTCCAGACTAAGAGGCCGAATAACTCTTCAGCAGGTCTCCATTCCACATTCTCTCTCTCGCCTACATTTTTCGCAAGGCAATCTACGTTGTGCCCTGCGTAAAAGCTACGCGTCTCATAAGCCAAACTCCCTCCTCAATCATAACCGGCACAACCTCGCCCAGCAATAAGGGCCCGACGCTCGCGCCGCCGCAGGTGCCGGCAGGCTGGATCGCGCAGTGGGACGGCGCTAGCAGGAAATGCTACTACATCCAGCTGGTAGGTTAAAGCATTGATCAATCTTATTACAATGTTAACGACTGACTATCTAAGCTATCAAATGAGTGTAGGTTCTGCGATCCAATATAGTAAATCGCTCCAATACCTTTAGCGCGGTGTTCATTATCCTCCAAAAACGGAATCGTGTGACTCCAAATTCAGACTCTCAGGAGGCAAAAAATGAAAGATATCAAACTCAAGAAAAGAGCTTGACGGGACCCCGAATTTTCCACTACCTATGGTCGTATGTGCTAGGATGATATGTTACTCAGGCTTATATATCACGACTAGAAAGCAACTTGACCTTCCAACTCCACCCACTATGAGCAAGGTCATATAAAAAACGGCCTAAAAATGTAACTTGGCTGAGGCTATGTGCTTTTTGTTTAACAATGGTGACTATGTCCAAATAAATACTGCGAATTTTGAGCTGAGAGAGGGTTAAAAAGAAGAAAAGAAAAAAAAGGAGCCTATTTCCAAAACCATCCCGACTTCTTATCCTGCGCCTGCTGATCGTCTGCGTCCGCATCTGCTGCCCGCTCGATGACATTGGTATCGCTATTTTCTCTTCCCTCAGCCTTTTGCGTCTTATCTGCAGGGCGCATAGTAAAGTGCGTCTCCGTCCCAATTTCATTACCGTCCTTATCATACGTCTTCTTTGTTATCGTTGTGGTCAAGTAGCCGAAGCTATTGACCTTTTCGTCTCTCGTTACAACTTCCCTATTTCCATTATCATGTACTTTTTCCTCACTTGAGTTGGCTGGTAGAGAAGCCGAGTTATCAGTGGGCACAGGCTTGTTATCGGTGATACTTTTGACAAATGCATCCCAGGTCTTGTGGCCCTCTGCAAAGCTCGAGCTGAGAGAGGAGAAGAGATCGTCAAAGTGATCAGGTAGGCGCTTCTGGTGCTGGCTGTCATGGTCCTCCTGATGCGACCTATTACGGCCGTAGAAACCATCTTCTAGCTGCTTGAATGCCTGGTGTATTTCGTCGAAGAAATTGCCGTCGTTGGCGTGGCCATCGGGCTTTTCACTCGGGCTAACGCCTTTCCATACTTCAGCTGCCTTACGATCAAGCTCTTCATGGAGCTTGGACCAGTCATTCCAATTTGACCTTGCAAATTCAGGTTCGGTACTGTCTTCTAACAGACCAAAGTTTCGAGGCCTGTAAAGCTCATCTCGGGTGGGACGTCTAAGCAAACCTTGGGACTCGAGCCTTCGCAGCCAGAACCATGTAGGCTCGCCATTGGAAAACATTTGCCTCAGAAGCTGTCTCTGGTTATACTTGGATCTGATATCGGGCAGAGGCTGCCCCTGGGAGACGGTGAGCAGGTCCTCGAATGCATCCTCAAATGTGAAGACTGTAGAGTCGCATTGCGGCGGCAGGTCATTTGGGACAGGTTGCCTGAGGTGGCGCAAATTTGCTGGCGAATAAGACCATGACGCAACCGAGACAGTGTCGAGAGCCAGCGGGCGCGACTCCACGCTGTCCATTGTGACCTGGCTAGAGCTGTCAGAAATGTGTGTATCCGGTGATTTGAAGGTTGACAGCTCAGATTGGCGTTTGTCCCGGTGTATGTCTGAAGTGGTCGAGGGCAAAGGTGGCTGGTGAGGGGGCTGAGGGCGGCCGAATAGAGCGTGAATGCCGGAGGCGACAGCTGAATCCACGTGCTGCTTGAAGCGGACAAAGACGTTTAGCGAAGGGTCGCCGTCGCGGGGCATGCCGAAGACATGTTCCTTTTTTTAAACAAGTTGAAGCTTTGAGAGGGAGAGAGATGGAGAGATTGTGGCTGGAGAGCTGGTGATGATGGCGATATGATGGATGATGCGGGTGTCTTATCGATCGGGACAAGTCAAAAGGTGTCAAAATCCCATGACATGACACTTCATGCTGCTACGGGGTTACTAGCTGAAGCTTCTGCCGCTGCCAAGGTCGTACATGATGTAACTGCAGAGTCTTGACAGCACTAAATTGCCTGCATATGTACGCACTCAAGACATTCCGTTCAACTGGCTGTGGCGGTGCAGCTGCTGAAGACAAAGACAGGCGGCTTGCAGTGATGACATAGCGTGGGGGTACGTACCCCGAACCCCGTCATCTGCGCAGGAGCAAAGAAGGATGCGTGAAAGCCTGTTGGACCGCATTTGCACCCATTCATGTGAAGGAAGCTCGGCGATTCGCATTATCATGAGCCTCGTCGGCGACGCTGCAGCCTGTGCCTGTCGTTCGCCCCGATGATACCTGGTCAGGCAATTTGCCGTGGCACCCAGCGACTGTAGTTTCGCGTTCCCCTTCTCCACCAATCTCCGATCCTACCGTCATTTTGCATATAATATTTCTCCTTCCCCTGTGCGGCCTGTTCAGTACTCAGACACCTTTTCCTCCCTCTGGCGGCGACGATGAGACCAGTCTTCACCGAGTCGACTCTCCCGACATGGACGAGCGCTTTTGCAGCACCAACAGCGACCGGCGGCCTCGGGGCTGGCGGCGGCAACGGTTCGGGGGGCGACGATGACGAGGATACGCTGCAGCGGTGGTCGTCTTTGATTGGCATCATCACCGCCATTGTTGGAAACGTGCTGATTGCACTGGCTCTCAACGTGCAGAGATATGCGCACACGCGGCTTCACAAGGAGCGCAAGAGGATAAAACAAGAGGCTCGGGCAGCCTTGAAACGAGCGCAGAGCAGCAGCGGTAGCAGTAATGGGAGCACTCAGGTTGGAGTCTATGGCACCATCATCGGCGATGGGATAGGGGATGATTACCAGAACGGCCATGCAAACGCCAACGGCGGCAGCAGAAACAGTTTGTCGATCCCACACTATGACGACAACTCGGATGACGAGCACGATGACCAGGAGAGCGAACCGTTGATGGCGTCGTTTCAGTCCAGCGCAACGACGGCCAGCACCGACACCGACGCCGACCACAAAGAAAACAAGAAGCCCTCCTCAAACTATCTCAAATCGCCATACTGGTGGCTCGGCCAGATCTTGATAACGTTGGGAGAAGCAGGCAATTTCCTGGCGTATGGCTTTGCGCCGGCCTCCATCGTCTCGCCTCTCGGCGTCGTTGCGCTGGTGTCCAACTGCATTATTGCACCCGCCATGTTTCACGAAAAGTTTAGACCCCGTGATTTTTGGGGCGTTGGGATTGCCGTATCTGGTGTTGTTACCGTTGTGTTGAGTGCGAACCAGGAGGAAACCAAGTTGAATCCTCATGACGTTTGGGGGGCTATCACGACGATGGAGTTTGAAATCTATCTTGGAGTTACGACGTTGCTGATTATCGTTCTCATGTGGGCGAGCAGGATTTATGGTAAACGTACTATCCTCATTGACTTGGGTCTCGTTGGTCTCTTTGGTAAGATATGACCGCCATGGTGTTTTGAGCATTCGCTGTCTTGAGGTCCGACTGACAGTACATTCACAGGAGGATATACAGCTTTGGCCACAAAAGGCGTATCGTCAATGCTCTCCACCAGCTTCTTGGCAGCTTTTAAAACGCCCGTGACGTACGCCCTCATATTTATTCTTCTATCGACTGCCATCATGCAGATTCGCTATGTCAACAAGGCGTTATCCCGCTTCGACTCGACACAAGTCATCCCCATCCAGTTCGTCATGTTCACCCTGTGTGTCATCGTCGGCAGCGCCGTACTATACCGCGATTTCGAAAAGACGACCAAGAAACAGGCTGCCAAGTTCGTGGGCGGCTGTCTTCTCACATTCTTTGGTGTCTTTCTCATTACGTCTGGGAGAGAACAAAGGGACGATGACGAGGATACACTCTCTGAGGCCGACGGAATCGAGGAAACGATTGGCCTGACACAGCATGACGGCAGTGCCTCATCTTCTGCGCTCTCTAAATCGCAACATGAGCAGCAACGGCTCAGCGCACCACGCCCCGAATTACCATCTCGCCGATCTAGTAGAATGTCGCGAGTCAGCTTTGCCGAGTCAAGAAGGCCGGGTTTGGCTTATAGCGACGTTGAGCCACCCTCAACACATTATTTTGAATCAGCACACTCGCCTGCGCACCTCAACGGCGATGAAGCGCATGTTCTTGTCAGTAACCCATGGCAGGGCCTGTGGGTGAGCCCGGATCCTCCTCGAGGAGCTCGAACCATCTCAGCAGAATCCGTCCTCACGAGATCTGCATTGGGTTCTACGCCTGTACAACCACATCCTCTTGCGTCCTTCAGAGACGCTCAGGTGACTCCATCACATTCCACCGAAAGGCCAGCCACGCCCCGAGCGATGCATAGTTCCAAATCGGCCAATCACCGATCAAGACCATTCATTTCACCATCACCTTTCTCCTCTACAGTCACAACAGCAGTCAAAGATGTATTCCTTCGGGAAAATGACAGCCCGGAAGCGACTGCATCTTCTCTACGACGCATACGATCCAGCATCCGAGCGAGTCTCTTCTTTAACAGCGATGATGAGGATGCCACCATGCCGGAGCGCATCGCGGAACAGCCAATTGTTCCCGCATCAGATGATAACAATCCATCGGGAGCCTTGGGCCATGACGACGCTGGACCAAGCGCTACCACAAAAGTTTCAAGGGGGAGATCACGAAGTCTTAGCGACACGTTGGGCGAGTTTTTCCGCCCCAAAAAGCAGAAGAAGCAGGAGGCGGCCGATGAAGACAACAACTTGATAGATGGCGACGATGAGCAGCAATGAAGTCGCAGCCCATAATTCTAATAGTAAAAATACTCTCATTTGCTCGGTGGTTACAGTCGTTACATATTAATTCACGCACATTTCACTACTCATATCTTTGTTCGAACATGGCCCTTTTTTTTTTTTTACAAAACGAATTTCATAGTATGATGACGATCCATTGTGACGGCGTTATTTTTCTAAGGGCGCATCAGAGGGAGGAAAGAGTCCGCAAGGATGGTGAGGCGGGGGCTCTGGTCGGATTGTTTATTTTTCTTCTTCTTTCTCTTGTCCCTTTTTTTCTTCTTTTTTCTTATTTTCTCGTTGTTTGATGATATGTAGTAAAATGAAAATATGTCGGAGTTGGCTAGGCGAGATGAGATGAGATTGGGTCAGCCCCCTATTTATTTATTCTCCTTTTTTTTTTTTTTTCGTTTTTGAGGCTGTGATGATAAGATGTATCATTAATGAAGCGCTGATTGCTAATTTTGTGATTTCACTCTTGTTTATGACTGTTTCTATCTTTGGAAACATGATTGTTCTTCCTAGCTGGCTTCTTCTATCGGGAGGAGGATGAATGTAGTTGGCTGGACTTTAGGAGCGTGGTATTGACACTTGGCGGAATCGTGACTTTGGTGAAATGACCTCGCCGAGCCTGCGTAACAATCTCACTTCAATGTGTTGAGCCATCTATAGGTATACACAGCTCTTATGCATCACGCTGAAAGTCCGGTATTGAGGTAGATGGAGTGCACTTTGAGCGCCATCAGAAGCTGCATTCAAGCTCTTCCAAGCTCAACAGCTGCTGGTCTCTGCTTGTGCTAAATGCGCTCTTTTGGATAAAGAATGCTAATCTGACAACCAAAGAAGATATATATATATATATAAGCGCTATTCAAAGTATGACTATAAATGACTATAGAGTAACTGATGCCTTGCCTTTCTCCCTCGCAGCAACTTCCGCCCTCAAGCCGGCTATAACTCTGTGATATACACTCCTCGGAACCACCCCACAGTCATGGCCCTTCACTTCCCAGACGGGTCGCCCAAAGTTAATGTCTGCGCCGCTCTCAAGTAGCAGTTGCACCATTTCCTGTTGTCTCAGCTCCATGGCCAGGTGGATAACTCTGCCACAACAGAACTTGATGAGCTCCTCTCTCTCCATCTCCAATTTGATCCAACTAACGTCATGGTAGCCAACATTAGCATCAGCGCCATATGATAGCAATAGACGAACCATGTCTACGTTTCCATATACAACTGCTCGGACGAGCGGGTGAATGTAATCTGGATCTGGTTCCCCGCCAAAACGGCAGTCAGTGCTGCCGTAGTAGTCCGTCATATCATAAGGCGGAGGTCGATCCGTTTCGTCATACTCGCCCTGCACGCCGTTTGCCAGCAGGAGCTTGGCCATGAGAAGATCGTCTTGATCAATGGCGACGCACAAAGCCCTCGTAGAGGCGACGCGGTCCGTTTTCCCAACGAGAGCCTCTGCAATTTCCTGGTTCCCTATCCGCGCGGCTGTGCTTAATGGAGCGTCGCGGATAGGGTAATTACTACCAGAGAAGTTTGCATCAGCGCCTTTGTCAAGGAATAGTCTCACCAAACCAAGGTTTTCATTCTGTACGGCCCATAGAAGAGGACCTCTTCGATCCTCGCCTACGATGCTAACATTCAAGTTTACTCCGTATTCCAGCAGTTGTGAGATGGCGTTGTCATATCCGGCTTGCAATGCTGCCCCGAGTACCTCTAGTTTCTGGTGTTGATTCGGAGTAGTGGTGTTGGCCTCATCATCCTGTGCAGAGTTATGAGAGGTAGAGCGGGCCGCAGGTTGAGGAGGAATTGACTTCTTCTCTCCTGTAAGGCGATTGCGGAAATGGAACTTTGGAGGATCGCTCTCTTCCCATACTAGATCCCAATCATTATCCGCCGGGACGACCTCCTGACGACTTCTTGGAACCTTGCGTCTGTGCTCTGGGTACATCCGGCCAAAACTGAAAGGCACAAACGGTTCTGACGGTGGTGGCTCAAGGCTCTTAGGCACACCGTGGTGCTCAAGGTGCCAGGCAGCATATCGCGGTTTAAAAGCAGGTCGGTGCTTGCGCTGAAGAATTTCTTGCCAATCGATCCCCTCAAAGAAAGGATGAGCTTTGATCTCAGATACTCCATGGGCTCCCAAACGCTGCTTAGGATCGCGATTGAGAAGCTTTGCCATAATGTCCTTGGCAACCGGTGGCAAATTCTCAGGGAATTGGATAGGTTGATTGATGATCTTGTCGGTAACCTTGCCGGGATCCTTATCATAGAACAGAGACAGCCCCGTTAACATTTCGTATAGGAAAATTCCCAATGTCCACCAATCTGCCTTCCGAAACTCGTCTTGACCAAGGAGTATTTCCGGTGCTGGGTATTCTGGCCATTCGTGTCGTGTCCTGGGCTTCTTATGGCTAATCTCCGAGAGAAATAGGCCAAAGCCGCAAAGCGTAACATGACCCTTACCGTCCAGCAGGACACTTCTGGGTTTCAGCCAGGCGAAGATCTCGTGCACATCATGTAAATATTCTACTGCACAGAGAATCTCGGCAAGGTATATCTTAGACCTCTCGACGTTAAAACATTTCTGTTCCAAGAGGTGATTGAAAATGTGGCCTCCACTGACGAATGGGGAAAGGAGATGCAAACCATACTCTGATTGGAATCTGCGCGTAGTTGGCGATATAAAGGGATGATTGATCTGAGAAGGTAAGCCGTTCGTAACTTCGGATAGAGATAGTTTATCGGCTGGAAAAATTTTCTCAAAGTATTTTTCTTTGGTGTCTTTCTTCTTGCATAGGCCAAGAAATCCGGAGTGACTAACCCCCATATCAAAGTGCTCATTCGAAAAATCCTGCTCTTCTAATGCCTCATTTCCCACAGTTGTATAGTTAAAGCTGACGTGAATCTTACCAGATCCATCTTCGATCATCAGCCACTTTGACTCAGATTCCCGCAATGCATCAAAAGGGTTTACACGTGCGATCCCAATAAACGCATCCTGGCTGGTCTTGGAACCATTTGGATGGCAGAGGTAGAAGGAAATAGTCAACTCTGTAAAGCGTCTAACGTAGAATTTACATGTGCCATAATCGTTTATCCACTTGGGATTTTCTGTCGTCCCGAAAGGGCAGCTGAGAGAAATCTGGCCTTTGTCGTACTCGACAAGCGCTTGGGGCAAATTGCACCGTCCGCAATAAATAAGATCGCCGAAACATAGCCTATGACTGTGCTTAGGTTCGTTGGAAAGCTCCTTATAGTCATCTGGTGCGGAGAGACCCAATGCCTCGCCCAGAGTTACGGTCAAAATGCCAGGCAAGCGTGGCGTCGAAGTTGGCGAAATATCCAATGCAGGATCGGCACCCGTCTTTATAACATCTATAAAGAAACATTGGCTGATTAGCTTTACAGTGGTCATAGTTGAAAAGAAAGTGAATTCAGGAACTATACGTACGCTCAGTCATTTTGCATTTCTAGGTGTAGGGTGATTCGTGTGACTGTGAAGGAAGAGAGATCAAAGAAGAAGATTATATCATGAGGCAGGAGAGCAGTATATATTTAGACAGCGTCTCCCTGGGCTATGTCTTATATGCGCATTTTGCATGCATGTCCCTCTTTTCATGCGGGGTTCAACCAGGGAGCCTGATAATTCCTGGAGTGATTGATCACTGTGTCCATTCACGGCCAACCGCAACCGCTCGTTGGTACAAGCCATAACGGATAGACACATTTAATTTTCCAATTTGTCAGGTTTCAACCTCAGCAGTGACACTCACCAATTTGTTAAGATGCCAATGATGTTAGATCGCCGTGGATGGGAAAGGGTTGACCGGAATGCCTCTTATGAATAAAAGGTAGGTTGAAATAGGTGTAGGTGTGGCTCATCAACCTCTTGACGTGCCATTGCCTCCAGTGCACTGCACTTTAAACTTATTCATGGCTCGTTCGCATCGGACGACCGAAATCCTAATCCTTGTTCATGTCGTGCGTAGAATCTCCATCAGTTAATATAGGTATTGATAGTAAGGGACACGTCATCTTCCCGAATGGTTCGTAGAGAACTCGTTATAGCGCAGAGCTCAAGATGTTGGCTTGGCGTAAATTCTTTCGGCAGCACGGCACGGAGTGCATAATAATCCAGAGAATAGGCTTCTGTAGCTTAAACTAGTGATACTATGGATAATAGAAGACGCTAAAAATATGCATTCATGGCTGAGAAGAGGTAAACCGCTGACCCCTGCGTGGTACTAAAAATGCAGGACCAACAGCTCAGAGAATTCCATTACCAACAGCGGCCGCAAGCCAATTGGAGAAAGTTCTACTATACCTCAGTCATTTGTAATCGCAACAAGAAGTGAAAGGTTACTCAAACTAGCATTACAATATGTTCGGGGATGGTCGTTGTGGTGGCAAACTTAGGCGCCTATAGTAGAGCCATTCGTCTGAATCTACGTG
The DNA here is from genome assembly GCA_003012085.1 of Trichoderma brevicompactum. NCBI lineage: Eukaryota > Fungi > Ascomycota > Sordariomycetes > Hypocreales > Hypocreaceae > Trichoderma > Trichoderma brevicompactum. Next base: position 54,482 of record PXNZ01000234.1, on the reverse strand, counting down.
TCGCGAAGTGAGAATAAAAGGTGTTGACCACATTCGCCATAGCGACTTTATTACACTATGGTTGACGAATCAAAATCAAATTGGATACAAAATCATTCGTAATCTATTATTGGCAGAGTCATGGTCCCAGTTCTCTCCCAACAACAGGCCTAGACAGAGAGGTTAACCACGTTACAGAATACCCTGTTCTGTCAGCAAAAGGCCCTCACCTGCAATGATAAAACGTCGAGCCGATACCACAACCTGTACTTCGTATACTGCCGTTGAAATCTCCCATGATATGAATCTATCACTTCCTGTCTTGGAAACAAGCACTCGATTGCTCAAAATGATACCGACGCACTAAAACATTCATTGGATTCATTTATAGTACTGACGATTGCCATTTCCCATCTTCTAGGGACTTTGCAAAATTGTGGGCAATCAAATTAACCTACTTCCTACAGATTCATATTTCTCTCTATAATGCAGATGTAAATTTCTCAAGAACATATTGTCATAATAGTGAATGATGAACGGGATGTTGTTCTTGTAAAATATCACAGTCTAATTCCTCGAGGTAATCGTGGGGCACCAATTTATATAAGGGAAGCTGTTGTTCTATTATCTCTTTTCCCTATTACAAAGTCAAGATTTATAAGGGATAGCATTAATGAAATGTTGACTGCTCCATGACTATTTACCCAGGCCAAGCTTTGTCACCCTCCATCCTCTACCGGCACCTTGTTTTCACTTAAGAGTCCCAGAGAGCAGAAGTCAGATAGGAGAAAAGACATTAAGATGGAAAACTAACAACGAACAGGCCATCACTGTGTAACTGGATAATTAACAAAGGAAATTGCGTTTATAATTGCCTTCTCTAACGTAAAAGATAATGAAGCCGTTTTATCTTTCTTCAACCTTTCATATCAATGAGCTGATAATAGGGCCTCCAGCAGGTTAAAACATTACTTCCTTATTATCCGGTAATAGGAAGCGCTATCTCATTTAAATTTTGATCAGAGTCGCCTTTTCCAGTCTATGATCTTTTCCCTTACTTTTCGACGGACGATTGATACTCTTTCTCTAGCTTCACTGAAAGCTTTTTTCCCGCTCATCGTCTTACCATCGGATGGATTCATATCAAAATGTTCAATTATCCAATCATCGAGCTCTTGCATGCAAGTCTGCACTACCCCTCCTGACGAACAAGGCGTGAATCTTGGATTTTGTGTTCCTGAAGTAGTTGCAAGCTCTTGAAATGCGCTGTAACAGAATTGGATAACGGAAATGAATCCAGAATCGTCAGATATTGCAAAGTAGGCTTGGCAAGTATCCCAAGCGCCGGTTCTGTATTGTGGAGGTATCCATAAGAATCTCTCTCCATTGAATGTAAGCCAAGAGTCAGAATCGTCCATGTCAAAGCTCTCATCATCTCTGAGGCAAAGCATGTGGTCGTTAAATTCTCCTCCTACTTCATGGTCTGTTTCTGTTCGCAATATAGCTCGGATATCCGAATGCCAAAGTATATCAAGAAGTAGGTAACCATTTCCAAGGCAAAGCAATCTATCAAATTCAATATTTCCTCCGTCGGAGGAGAAGGAGGAAATAGAAGGAGAAGAGAAAGAGGAAGAGGATGAGGAGGAGTGGGAGGGGGGGGAAGAGGAAAGAGCAGAAGAAAAAGAGAAAGTGGAGGAAGTAGCAGAAGAGAACGATGGGGTTGAGTAAGGAGAATTTAAAATGCGCAACTGGCCATTCCCATCATCGTAGCTCAGGTCTAATGCATTAAGGCCAGTACCAGAGGCTATGTCCCAAATTTCCACTCTAATGACTTTGTTGACTTTGAACACCCAAGAGATTGCTATCCGCCGGTTATCAGGGGAAAAGCAGAGGAGGACATCGCGTATGCGTGCTTTCTTTACCAGGTGAATCACACGCTCTCCTGAACCTGTATCCCAGACTTTGACCTTCAGTACATGTCGATGCGCAGCCGTTTCATAACAGAGTGGAGCTGCTAAGCGCTGACTGTTTGAAGAAAAAACCATCTTATCTGTATAGAGCAAGGATGACGGAGATTTCCACACAAGAATGGCCTTTCCAGTCTTTGATGAAATATCCCACAAGATCAGCTTGAGGTCCGACATGAAGGCTAATTTTTGGGAATCAGGTGAGAAAATAATGTCAGCATAATCAGATTTTGGAATCTTTAGTCTATGTGTGGTAATATTTGAGTTGATATTCATGACTTCGAGACGCGGTAAATCGTATGTTATTGACGCGAGACATTTACCGCTAGGCGATATCGAAATCTTGTCTCTTTTGCTGTTCCTTTGCTCGGGAAGGCAATCGCTTGGCTTTAGTGCAAGAGCTTCTTGCATTCCAACTTCCACAACATCTATGATTGAGTCATTGCCACTACTAAAGAGCTCCCTTCCAATAGGAGAAAAGACTAAACAATCGCTTGCCATTATTATCTTCTGCAAGCATTTGCCTGAAGTGGTCTCAATAATATGAACATCTTTCTGGGCAACTGTCGCTAGTAGCTGCCCATTAACCGAAAACGCTGATACCACAAAGGTACAGCTTTCTTGGACATATTTGTAGGTCCATTTGTTCTTATTCAATGTTATATCTGTCAAGGTAACCGCGAAAATTGCTTCATCAGAATCATTTTTTACAGAAAGCTCAGCGAACACCGCGATATGGATGCCATCTGGTGAGAAAATAATATCCTCAATCTCTCCAGCGTACTCAATCTCATGGATGACGTTGTCTGTATCGATATTGATGATTTCAACTCGATCATTTGTATCTTTATATGCAATTGTGCTGCCATCTTTGGGCGAGAATGCTGCATGCCAGGGTGATATGTCCCTCGGTACTCGAACGTTCTTTACCATTTGGCCTGTCTTGGTGTTCCAGGTTGAAAAAATACTCGAATTATCGCTAGCGTTAGAGAGACAAACGAGTAAGTTGGGCGCAGAAGTCAGGAATGATATTGACTTGTATCCCTTTCTGACCTCAAACCGGTGTAAAATTTTACCTGTGGTGACATCCCAGATTATTATTGTGGTGCTCTTGGACCAGCTCGATACAAACTCCTTATAATCCCAGGGTGAGAATAGAATAAGAAGTTCAGACAACGATAAAGAATAATCTCCATGATTTGTATCAGGGCGTATTTTTAGTTTTCGTGTTATCTTTCCTGTTTTAATTTCTCAGATATTTATGGCGTCGCCGTCAGGCGCAGATGCTAGCCATGTCCCACAATAAGAGACAGCGAGCTGGGAAATGTCCACCCCTCTATGGCCATCAAATTTTCTCACACATGGGTCCCATTGTCTTTCGCTATTCGGCCATTTCTGAATCCACCTTGAGGCTTCTTTTCGGAATAATTGCCGAATTATGCTTTGGGCTGGACTGAAGAGCAAAGCTGACAGATAAACTTGTAAGGGAAATTCTGCTATAACTTTTCCAAACATTTGGATGAACCGACGAGCATCCCATACAAGCTCTTTTAACCCAGATATCTTGGTATGTGCCTAATGGTATAAATAAGCAGGCATTATAATTATAACGTTAGTTATATAGAACTTACAACGAGCCGTTCTAACTTTTGCATCCCTGACATGCCTTCAAAGAGACATTTTAGAAGGCTCATAGCCTCTAGCCAGTGTACGTATTTCTCTCGGAGAAAGCTATATACTACTTTGTTGTTCTCATGATGGCGATGATCTCCTCTTGTATTCTTGGGAATAGATTTTTCGAAATGGTCAATCCAATAGACACAGCAGTACCTAATAGGAATGAGTGGGTCGCAACTCATGTTATGATGTGAGAGGTCATCAATACAAACACCAGGATTGATAATGCCATACATATCCTTCTTTAAAATACTCGTCATCGCAGAGATAGAAGCCTTGAGAATACGTCCATTGATGTATTCCATTCCGTTAGGAAACAGCTGGTGGGCCGCTCGTTCGATTAGGAAATCTTTGGCAGATTGATGGATAAAGTAGATTGTGTAATTTCTCATGGTCAAAAAGGAGCCACAGTAGCCCAATAACTCTTCCCAAAGGCGCTCTGAAGGGTTTATACTACCTGCGCCGTAATCGTGGGCATCTATTAGGGAGACGAATTCTTGTAGGGTGAGTGGTCGATAGGCGATTGTGGCAATGGCCAGAATCGTTTTGCCTATATCTGATTTATTTGAGCCGCAGACTTTATGTATCATTTGTTTGTAGAGCTGATCGAGCCCTGGGGGGAATTCTGCCAATTTTCGGAGAGCATCAGGTCGTGGGACCTTCTCTAAAAGGGCACATACCAATGCAACCCATAGAAAAGTCCCACTTGCATTGTCGGCAAGATACCTTTCAATATCATCTCTTGTACGCCTTCCATAGCCTTTTCTTTCGGAGAGAAGCTGCACCTTGTGACGGATGTATATTGCTATTGCGGCTGATACAGATTTCGCATTGAGCTCGAGGCTCACAGTTGATTTATTCTTCGCAAATGCCAGCATCTCGTGAATATCTGCCTCATTGCGACTTGACACAAGCCACTTGACCCGAGAAGATGAAGATGAGCTTCGCACAATCAAGTCGAGAAGCTCCGGTAGATTTGTCACACATTCGTCGAGTGCATCGATAACAAAAATTGTTTCATTCATAGACCTGTCTTCGAGTGCATTCAAAAATATACGCGAGAGAACAATCCAGGAATTAGGATCTTCAAACATTGATCTGCCTGACTTATCATGCTCTCCTTTGATGTAGGAGATGAGTGAAGGTTGCTGCCATATCATCGTATGCAATAATCCGCGTAGTATTGCCGTCATATTATTAAGACGAGTATCAGTTGCCTGACACAGAAAATAGTATATCTTATAGCAAGGGTTCGCCTTGAGTTCATTGATGATGCCGCAAAGGAGCATAGTTTTGCCTTTGCCAGGATCTCCTTTAATCCACATCAAAGGTGTTGCTAGGTCATTGAGCCACTGAGTGAATGCTTCATTCCTCAAGATCCAGTTATAAACATCTAGCAGTAAGCCGCCTTTCGTCTCCTCGATGCGTTTCTTATCATCTTCTGGGTTTGTGATGAACAAGTCATTTAGACATGCTTTATTTGTCTGATGTATGAACTCTGCCACTGGCGACTTATCCGTCTGAGGGTAGCGCTCAACTAACCCCCTTGAAACTGATGCAGCTGTCGCGGCAGCAAAACTTTGCCACATGTGCCAGCTTTTCATCTTGTGACCATCCCCATAGTCACTTACTCCTTTAACAATGATGCAGGGCAATTCATCCCAGACTCCTGCGCCCTCCATCTCAAAGGCGATAATGTTGTGACGTTGAGCCAGGTAGTCACGGTGAGCACCCGAACTAATGGCTGTGTCGCCGCATCCGAACTTCCCGAAAAAGATAGCTGGCTGTTGGGCGGCTTTTTGATCATCGCTACTTTCCAGTTGAAATTTTTGGTGCAAGCGCTTTCGAGGTTCCGTATGCCTACTCTTGCAGCCTGTCTGTTCGCATCCCAAGATCCGAGACTCATCACATACTGGCTGAAAGGATTTGGTCTTATCATAGTCAGCACACGCACATTGTGTTGAGTTGTAATGCCTATGGCAGTATGTCAACCTAAAAAGAGTATCATTTAAAGAACCAGGATACTGGTAATTTGCCGCTTTTCGCCTCCGTTGATGCTTTGCTCCTGAGGCACGTTTTTGGATTTGCTCTAGATGAGTCGCGACTTTCTCTTCGAGACGCTGATACCCTAGCTCTGTTTTCATGCTGGCAATAAAACCTCGAACGTTCTTGTTCGCTCGTCCATGGCGATTCTCAAGTGTATTCCATTCCCGAAACTCATTCGCATCTTGACTTCCAAGATCATATTGGACAACTGTTTCGCTGATGATTACATCCCCGAGTAGTAATTCTTCCCCATTTATATTTGGAATACCAGCGCAGATGCCGATGAGTAGAAGGAGTTCAATGGAAGAGTAGCTTGATCGGAGACTGGCTGCTGCGCTTGCCGCGGTGGCCTTGCCTGGGCCGCATAGGAGCACCACAACGATATTATATTTTCCCATAGAGCCTGTAGTGTAAGTGTTGAGATCCCCTCTAGCTCTACCGAATGTGTCTCCATCTGTATCCCAAAAATCGTCCAGGAGAAGGCAGACAGCATCATATTCGAGCGCTTTTGTGCAGACAATAGCAATTTCGAACTCGTCTCGGCTAGTTGGACGCGACGCCTTGGCGGTCACCATGTTGGCAAAGTCAAATTAAACCGATGTTTGGGAACACTTGTTGATAAAATTTTGTCTCTTATAAGGCTCAATATTGTATTTAAAGGCAGAGTCTAATATCTTTATGCAAACAGGACCTACAGAATAAATACAAACAGCTGTGTGGGTGTCTGAGTAAACTGGGGTCGGGCATCATTCGATTGCCTATTCTTGCGGCTGAAAGCTGAGTGATACACTGTTAGAAAAGCGCCCAAACAGAACCTCTCAATGTGATAAAAGTGTGGAGCGCATATGTACACATGTGCGCAGCCTTAAGGCGGCTTTGGGTCGGGATAAATTGGAGGTTGGGCAGACCTTCATCTTTGTGTGTGCAGCAGATCAGCCAATAACGGTATTTTGACCATTGAAATTTTCTCTCGCCGTTCTATCGGGATTTCCCCAGTGCTTTTACTTAAGAAGCACCATATTCATCATAGCATTGGGAAGCACCACCATATCATACTCACTCTTCTCTTAGAGATGGTAAAGTAAACGCTCTAGTGGCAGCAGCAAATGCTGTTCTCCAGGAACGCATTAATATACACATATCAAAGTTAACAGCATTCACCAAACGGAACGCATTGAACCTATCGAACCTAAAGGCGTACATGAATAGTCAAGTATTGAAAGAGGTCACATTACAATTTATTTTCCCATAAAGAACCCGACATGATATTCGAAGAAGTCACGAACACAACATATCAAAGAGTAGCCCTTGGATTGGATAGTCAGCCCATGATACAAGGCTTTCGTGGCTAGCGATTGAAACCATCACTTAGATTTGCCGCAACCAGCAATATCACTAGAAAAGTACATGAAACTGGATTGACCTTGTTAAGCAGCCGGCTAGGGAATTATCAAGAAGTAGAGCCATGTCCACTAGGAGTTTAGATAGTATTTCACAGATATAACTTACTGCATATCCGTTGTAGGCTACACCTTAAATTGCAATCGCTGCTTTTAGTACATTAATAATTTGGCACTTAATATATGTGTATGTAGTATATAATTAGGCCGGCCCAATCACATATCAGCCGAGCCATCAATTGATAGGTCATAGAGCGTGCCACGTAGATTAATCGACTAATGCGTCAAACTTGAGTACATTAGATTCAAATTATTTTGCCTTGTCCTTATGCCTAACAAATGTCGTCATATTATCGTGAGGCTAATAAAGGAGCTCTAACTCTCCATGCGTTACTGTGGCTCGCTCACTCACGCCTGTCGCCATTCTGTTGGGCGAATTATTGTTGTTGGCTCCCGAATCTATCTCTGGCAGTAATAGTGTTACCACCTCATGTCTGCTAGATGAACATGAAAGTTCACCGTTTGAGCTACATCTCTCAGTGCATTGCAAACTCACGATGATGATGCACCAGCGAATATGAGTCGGTTGGTTGGCAGAAGTCAAAAGTTTGCAGCAACATTACCACATGCCAATTGATATCAACATGTAAGGCAGATGCAAATAATAAAAAGTAAAAAAATTAATAAAAAAAGAAGTTATGAAGGGCATTGAACCCAACCCGATTCGAACGGATAACCTTCAGGAGATTCCTAGCTGGAATCTGACGCGCTACCGTTGCGCCATGGGTCCTGTTGTTACTAAGCCTCACAAAAACACTTTGTAAGCCCTTGGTGTGAGGAGCACAGAATTACCACACCATGTTCTGCGGCTTGAAAAATGCAATGAATTGCCAATATGGCTTCGCAGCTAGTGATATCATGAAATTTAGTTGTGGACCTACCTATGGTATTTTTCGATTCGACGGCAATCACCAATATAGCAGAGTTGCAAGGTAGCGTTGTATAAATATGGGCGCGATTTACTGGCAATCAATGATTAAATAAGAGAAAATACCTAAATAATGCCATGTCACTCTAATTCACACAAAATATGACTCAGACAGCCATCAGCGCCTGAATCAATTAATCAAATAGACTGTGACAAAGCTCACATTTAAAATTTCCAAAACGCCACCATTCTCGCAAGAAGGGGATGGATGGGCTTTGTGATACGAATAGGCGCAACTACTTGGCGAGAAAAGCATCCGACGGTGGAGGCTATTCTGTGGTTCCCATCAAGGGTACATAATATGTGTATAATAATAATAAAATTATGCGCGTTGATATTATGGGAACTATTTGGCTACTCTCTTTCAAAGCGAACGAATTGATAATGGCACCTGATACCTCAAGGTTCCATATACTCCTTCAACATTTGCTCACATGTATCCCATAGCCGTCCGCCTGTTTTGCGCTCCAAAAGACCCTGCATAACATAATCTGCCATGATTCCCCAACGCCCCCATGGCTCAATGTACGAACCATTCCGACCACCCGCCTCCATCATCGACGTATCTACATCTTTATTGAAGCCAGCAAAGAGCTCTGTCAAGCCACCATAGTGTTGGTCGTATAACAGAGGTGATGTAATCGCCTTGAAAAAGCCTGGTTGATGGCGCTGAAACTGTGTTTTCAGAGACCCGGGATGAAGGGAAAGAGAAACAAGACCACGGGGCCTATAGCGGCGGGCAAACTCATGGGCGAACATTACATTCATTGCCTTGCTTTGACCATACTTCCACATGGCTTTTAGTCCACTGACAGTGTGCAGGTTCATGTCGTCCCAATTGATACCGTCTGGCTTAGGGGCACCTCTGTGGCCGGAAGAAGTCACCCAAATGACTCTGGTGGCATTCTGATGTACATCTTGACGTGATGCAGTCTGTATGCATATAGGAGTAAGGTAATGCTGAAATAGAAATGGTGCCAAGCCATTAACTCCTAGGTGTGTCTCAAAACCCTGTACCGTGACACTGCCTTGTGGCACACCTCCAACCCCAGCATTGTGCCATATGACATCGAGGCGGGATTCTCGTGACAGGAACTCCTTCGCGGAATCTTTGATAGAACTCAGGTCATTGAGATCAAGCTTTAAGAAAAATAGTTCCCCTTTCCCTCTTTTGACTGTTGGGTGCTCTGCGGCAGGTTCCGACTTGATTCGCTGGATAGCTTCTTGAGCGTTGTCATATGAGCGGCTAGCAATGTAAACACGGCCATTCAGATTATATATTGCCTTTGCTGTCTCATAACCACATCCAGATGACCCGCCTGTAATTATAAAGACGCGACCATATTGATCTGGGATATCTTTCTCAGTGAACTGAGGTTTCGGGGGAAAAGACTCGCGCCAAGTAATGACTGACATTTTCTGGTTGATGATTGTTGAAGCAAGTTGGAAAAAAATGGTGTATCACCGTTAAACCCATCGTATATATATATATATTAATTTCTGCGGAGAAAGAAATGCACCATTATCACGGCGATACGTATCTATTGCGAATCTACGACTACCCAGTAGGTTGACTTGATTATATGACCAGGGCTATACTAAACAAGGCAAGCAGAAAAGGGGCCCATCCCGCGGCCGCGGGCAACTCCACCAAGCCCCGCGGCTACAAGCCAGACGGATCCTCCAATAACATTTTAGTCTCTTCTTATGGGAACATCTTATTATATTTTGAGATGAACTAAATTGTCGTGGATTGACTAGCGGCGACTTGTTGCAAAGCGTTGTAGTGCTCAAATCTTCATTATTCCCCAAAGCGTCAATTTCCTGCTACACCGGACTCCTCTACGGCATCCAAAGAAATGTACCTATAACCACAATACTTTATACGCCTCCAATATCTCCAAATAAGCACCTAAGAATAGAATTAGCCACATAATATTGGAGTTTAAAAACTATATAACAATATCATCGTACCTGCTGCTTTCCATCTGTTGCCCAGTTTCTCAAGTGCTTTTTGCATTATATGTTTATTTTCCGGGGACATACTTTTCTGAGTTGAATTCGCCAGTGCTACAGTGTAGATGCTGTGCAAGAGAAAGGGCGATGCAGAGTCCGACATTAGTTCTGGCTCTAGTAATATCTCTTTGCACATCAAGATGACTCTATCTGTCACTGGCTTTATAGCTGACTGCAATTTGTCATCCCATTCCAAGTTGGTACTCTGCTGCCTGAGACGTTTCCATTGGGATTGGTGTAATGATAAAATGGCGCTATATCTATTAGTACCAATAGAGAAACGGCCAGTCTGCATCATACCTGTAACAAATAGTGAGCTGGCTGTGGATGTCGACGTCCCACTTGTTTGCTTCTTGTTCAGCGGCAAATATCAACGATTTCAATGTGTTATCAAGTTGATATAATTCTTCATTGAGTTGGACTTCTTGATCAAGGGGACCTCCACTTTGCCTTGATGAGGTGTTTCTCAGCACTTGCCCAAGTAATTTAGTTGCTTCAATGAGTAGTGCAAAACAGCCCTGATCCTGTCTTTTTTGTCTATCATCACTGAATCTGGTAGCTGCTTGGAGTTCCTCAGACTATAAAGTACAGTGAGCTCAGATTGATCAAATAAGCAGAACAGTCGCTTCAAATTAAAAACTTACATCAATGGCAGTACTAATGGGCAGGTCATCTAGAGGATCTTCCACCAGACCTGCTGGTGCCACGCGACCAAGATGTACAAAGCTTGGATTTTGCATAAGTTAGTATGTGCTTTATTCTCTCGGCTTTGTATCCAAAAGTATTGCTAAGTGGTGGAAGGGAACGCAGGTCGCTTTTACCGGTCTAATAAAATGACTGCCCACCAGAGTCTTCTGCTTTCTTCGTGATCAGACTTGTTTAACGGTCGTTGTAACTTGTATTCATTTCTGCCACCTAAGCCTATAGCAAGTCCGTATCGGATGCAGGCTCCAATCGATAGGAACGCATTGGGATATATAGCATGTCCGATCTCATAGAGGGATATTAGAAGGCCTGCCCGAAGGCCAGAAAGCGATAGTATACCTGCACCCTCTAGATAGGCAATGCCTTCCTTTGAAGCTAAATAGAGCTCGCACCACTGTCCGTCAAGGCATTCATGTGGATTTGATGTAATTAACCTCATGCAAAGCAAAAGTAGAGTGACATCTACTGGAAGCTGAGATCTTGGTTCTTTTAAACACGCATAGAAACGCTCCTCGGATATAACAGGAAGCCATTTCTGGATGCTATTAAAATATGATGAAACATATTTGGGGATATCTGCTTCTGCTTCCCCTAGTTCAGTCAGAAGATACGGTGAGAGCGTGTTGTAAGTGGCAGTTGTAGGAATGTGAGGACGAAGTTCATGGTACATTGATTGATCAAGATAGACCATAGGAGGGAAATTAGCCTGTGGGGCCCGCAGTTCTCTCACAGCGGATAATATTCCAGGGCAACAAGAGCAACTTGAGGCTTGGTTAACATCGGCCGCAGCATGCCCCTCGATTGCCTGAGGAGATACCCGCCTCTTATTCGTCTTGACATTGGAGGAGTAAATGCAAGATTGAACTCTTCTATAGATCGCAATAGTAATCAGCATATTTACTTGCACTATAATTACATGTAGATAGGCTGACAAGGTGGCACCCTACATTGAACACTGAGAACAAGTTGGCTGGAGTTTGTCACACTTTCTTTTCTGAGATCGACACGCATTACATGCCGGAAGGTCGGAATGTGTATTTTCCATTTCATTTAAATCCAGAGCATTGAAATTTTCACTGGAGCGAATGCCTTCAATCAAAAGCAGAGACTGTACAATTATAAAAAGTATTAAGAGACAGAACGCAACCGTATGGTCGTCTGCTACTACTATTTGCTTTAGATATTACTAAGACGGGTTGAGTTTAGCTCCTAGGTTTCTTACGGAAGAAAGGCGTGGGCTTATGAGAGGCTTTTCTAAGGTCGGCATTCACAGCGGACCCATGGCGCAACGGTAGCGCGTCAGATTCCAGCTAGGAATCTCCTGAAGGTTATCCGTTCGAATCGGGTTGGGTTCAATGCCCTTCAAAATCTTTTTTGGCCTTTTTGCTATGCACGCCTTCTTTATGTCTAGACACGAGTCTCTTCTTTTTTCTCATGTCTCTATCATCTCACAAGGCAAATTATTAGGTCCGTGGTAGCCGCATCAATGTCAAGCCAGACTTCAGCTTTGTTGCAACCTGAGATACCTGTTCTGTATTCAGTCGCCTCTTTTAAAGTCCTGCTAAATTGTCTTGGTATATAACGATTGGACTAAGCGACCCATCGTCTTTCAATACCGATCTACCACCCAAATTCGAACATCAATTTTCTTCCCGCATCAGTCTCAATCTCCCAGAGTGTTCATAATATTGACATCAAGACTCATCGACCAGATCTTCTAACTCACCTCTCTATTATTGCAGCTACTATGATGTAACGGATCATGAGCCTTTAGGTTCGAGACAATTTACCTCTCATTAAAGTCAGCCTTCACCTTGAGATTCCTTTCATCAAACCCGAGGATTCGTAAGCACGCCGAAGCCAGTGAGGCATATGGAACCGGGTATTGTGTAATATGGTCTGACAAAGAGTTTGAGAGGTAGTAAGTGCGAAACGTCCAGGCTGAAGGGGCCTATTCTGATTGTCAATTCAGAAGAGTTAGGGCATCTCTAAACCTGCTTCCCGACGGAATGTCATTAGATACCCTTTGAATGCTGGAATTTTATTCTGAACAAGGCCATCTGAAGCCTTCTGGATTATACAATCTTAACTTTCTCGAAAGAGAAAAAAGGTGGCCTCGTGATTCCCAATATGCTGTCGTCAAATCGTGTCTTTTTTTCTCCTCATGATCCTCAACTAACTCTAATTCAAGGATCGTAAAATACGCCTCCCAGTCCCTACGGATGTTACATTTATCCAAGCCTCCTCTATGCGCTATTCAAATTCCGAAGTTAAGGGGAAACAACGTATGAACAACTCATCGAGACATCAAACTCTATTAGACACTAAGTTGCCTGGTCTGTCAAATTTCAAGGCATAAAGCCCATCTTTGCTGTTCAAACATTTAAATAATATCTAATTTCCATTCTCGAGCACAGTATCAGTCGACAGCCAGTACCAAGCGTTTCCATTATAGTCATTGACTTGTCCACCGTTAGTACTATGTCCATTCGCCGTGTCCATGCAGTCATCAATGATGGCCTCAAAATTGTTCCAACAGCTTTGTGGACTGCATCCAATATTCGGCGCAACCTTTGTCTGCGCACTGGTCAAACCGTCTGCTGTGGTGTAAGAACCATCGTCGCAAGGATGGTTGTTGCATAGCCAGTCACGAGCCGCCCAGAAGCCATCCCATCGTCCCTGCTTCCAGTTTGTTAGGCCTTGGTTGGACACCAGGCGGACACCACATTGGGGAGGTGTAGCTAAAGTGCCGGGGGCAAATGCGAGGAGACCAAGACCAAGGGCTAGTACAGAGTGCATTCTGGGACGGATGTTAGCATCACTATCAAAGAGAGACGGTATAATACAGTCGGCATACTTGGATACTGCAGCAGTTGCAATGAGCTAAAAAATTAAAACTGTGACAATGATTCTATAACATGGAATAGAAGAGGGTATGATCTGCGTTTTAAGTATCAAGAAGAAGCCTGATTTTGCCCCTATTTTCGGCCCGCAGATAGGTTGACTTTTCACAACCTCCTGCTGACACGGGATTTGGCTTCGGTTTTGTCGAATCTTACATGCCGCTTGTAAGTTTATGATATCAAAAGCCCATTGTGGAGTTCTGTTGCTTAGGTGTCTATATGCGTGTATCCATCAGTCTATGTGCCGACGGACTTATCGGGAGAATAATCGTGCACAAGCTACCACAACGGCTCAGTAATTCATGTAGTCTTATATGGATATCTAACTGCTATCATTAATGACCTATTCCCAAATCTCACAATCGATTAATTCTCATACTCGGACAGCCGGCTTTACTAATGCATGGAGTCATAGGAGGTCTGTGGCATAAATCTTATTCTATTCTTAAAGGAATAGTAAGCGATTATGATGTTAAAGAAAGATAGCTCTGAGCTTTCTATTGGGCTTCACAGAAATGGCGATCCGAAAATTCTATTGATGAAATAAACCTGGCTATCCTCGGCACTCATGATCAGTCCAACTCGAGCGTTGATTATTATGGGTCAACAAAACCCTTGCTCCTCTTCAATAAATTAAATAATGGCGTACTAACCTCTATTATGTATAGGCTTTCAATATTCCTTGATCTGATAATGGCTAAATACTAGAGACTTGGATTTAGTCTGCAAGATGTAAAGCCAGTGGATATCATTATTCTTGTTTAGGTTCGTGAATATTCCAGACATGAGAATTAGCATATCCTTAGCTTTGTGGTTATCTCGGATATTCTAACCTGTTCAAAGACCACATTTCTTTTTAATTTTAAAATACAGTGAAAATTTCTCAGATTCTAGTAATATGCTCCCCACCTGGGCCTTTTGTGGGCAGTACGGAGTGGTGCATGTGTATTCGCCGATCCCTGTCAACTTTATAAATACAATAGCGGTTTTACGTAGTTTATTTCATTAGCAGCGGAAGCGAAATATAGCGACTTACTGCTGTAGAAAATGCAAGTGTCATCCAATTGTGCTGATGCTTCTAAACTGTGGAGTAAAACATTGCAAGGCACCAATGTATTCACAGCAACTCAAAGGCCATGAAGCGAAGCAATCGGACCATAATTAACTATCAGCAAATAATGAATAACGTTTTATGTAGGTTTGGCAAATATAATCGAATGTTCATCTAGGAACAGTGTGACACTCGTGATATGTGCAGTAATAGCAACCTGCAGGTGAGATCTTAGGCGATCTTTCGGGAGAGGCGGTCCAAGTAATCCTTAAAATCAGTTCACAAATAACTATTTTGTAGCTACCTATTCTGTGCATAGTTATTTTGTCGGCTAATGATACGCCCACTCGTCACTAGGTCGAATTGTAATGCATGAATCAATAAGACTGCTAGAAAAGAGCATATAAATTCCCTACCCCTAATATATACAAACTTTCAAATCACATGTTCCTAGATGTATCGGCTCAAATATTTTAAATATAGACTAGCAGTTAAAATATTTAACGGGCGTTGATTCACGTATGACAACGAATCCGATCTTAGAGACCTCAATGGCGGAAGAATCATAATTTGGGTCATTCTTGTTAAGAGAGGAAACGTATTATTATTAGATTCATCATCAAGTAGAGACCTTGGTGTCCTAATTCTCTAAATCCATTTCCTATTAGATGACTGTTCTTGCAGCTTTGAAGTAGCATAGCAGAAATATGAATACAAGTAGGCGAGTGGTTAGAAATAGAGTATCAAGCTCGCTCGAAAATCAACTCCTTCATCTCTAGATTAAACTTTAACATGGAGATCACGGTGGAGTAATATTTTCACCCACCACAGATCATGGATGCGGGTCGAACTGAAAAGACTGCCGCGGCTGATACAGAGTAACTGACACATGCGATCTCATAATAATTCATCAATAAGGTAGTCTCCACTTTAGTCACTGCTCTGTTATAAAGGGAAACCCTGAGCAAAAGTTTACCTGTTTTATCCTAGATCAATAAGCGTCGGTGTACGTTGTTAGTTAAGACATCACATGTGCCATCAGCCATCATCATGTGGACATGAATTGGTCCGTCGGCGGAGTAACAAGTATACAGGATCCCATCCCATCTGCTTGGACAAGTATGGAGTAGTTCCGACCAGGCGGTAACTGATGCTAGGTTATAACATACCACGAGGGAGATGTATCAATCCTTGGGTTTTCGACGAGGCGGTGACAGTAGTTCTTACAGGTGTCCACCAAAGATTATTCCCTGGCAAGAGTCATAAAAGACGAGTAATAGTGAGCGGAGAATTTCCATTCCCTTGACGGCATAAGCCGTGTTGACAAGTACTTGTACTTGTAGCTCCTGTGTCACGGAGTACCAGTACGACTGGGAGCTCTGTTCCGTACGACACCCTATTAGGGACGGGCCTACGGAAGCGGGCCGGTATGGCGCTTCCGGATCTCCACTGCTCTTATTGTTGCGGGCGCTGATTTCGGGGTCATCCTGATGATGATGATACTAGCGGCGGTGATTCTAACTCCATAGTCCAATGTTATGATGCTCACCGGCGCAGAATGCAAGCATTATTAGAACTAGCAGACCGATACAACTCGCGGCGAGAAAGGGTTTTGTTAGACCCCTGCTGGCAATGACCGGGACAGGGATACGCGTTGTGCGACTACTGGAGCGCGTGCTACTACGGAGTACAAACCGGGGAGGAATTTACCCTTGTGGCCGTGAGATGTCGGTGCACGCGAATTCCTTGTTCTTTCATGGATACACCGTTCAAGGTAGTATGCAGAAGCAGAAAATAGCTGCAGACATGGACACGAGGATATCTGCAAGATGACGACTTTTCAAGACAGCGCGCGCAAGCGCGGTGAAATCCTTGCTCTCTCTCACATGCTCCATTATATCAATACAAATAACCTGGCAAATACTACCACTGAGTACGGAGTAGTGGGTAGTATTTTTGGTAAATGAAGACATAGCCAGGTTACCAGCTAAACGTGGGAAATTACGGAGAATCCATGTACGCCGCCTGCTTATAATCCACAGCGACAACCGACCTTCACCGAAACATTCATAACAAGCCGTGCTAGATCCGAAAGACCAGCTCAATGAAGCCAAAACTATGCAGAGCTTCCAAATTTGGTCTTGATCCTAGCTGGAGATCGGCACTGTGAGTAGCAAAAGTAGAAAGCCATGAGGGCAAACACCTAGATACGAAAGGATCGGCATCGAGATGGGCTTTCTCCTCAGGCCGGCCGCAGGCATAGTGTGGTGCTCCGCAGTTGCACTCCATACTCTGCAGTACTACTACCACCATCGCTCTTATGGTGGCACAGGATACTTTCAGCTTCGGTCGTACAAATAACGGCGAGGAGATGGTTGCAGCAGACTTATTTTGGGGCATGAGACGGTGCCATCTCTTTCGTCATCCGCTTAGGAGAGCTCAATGTAACTATCTCATCGTGTGAATGAGTTACATGGACCTCATAAAACCGAGGAGTGGAGTCGGAATACGTAGTTGGGGTCCAACTCAAGAGGCGCGTGCTCATAAAGCTAAGAGACTAAATGCGACTGACAGAAGGATACCGCCTTGTAGCAAAAGAGGCGTAAGAATCAAGTTCGGCTCTTTACCCATCAGCTTTTGGTTAATCCAGCTTAACTTCAAAGCACTAGCCATACTCTCGGTCAGCGGCATGCTCGTCATTTGTGATACCGAGCACGGAGTTGGGTCCGGTCGTGCAGCCATTTCGTCATCTGCAACCTCTAAGGACCGACCGTGTATTTCAGCCTTGAGCATTTCCCGGTCCCGGTGATCATTTTTCGCGGCCGACAAGCCTCTTCCATCAACCCCCACACATGACCTTCCCCTGAACCATCACTTAATAGAACCATGCTTCAATGCGACTGTAACCGTGGCTGTAGTTGCTTTTTGTGCATCCTTCAAGGACCAGGGTGCCTGCAGCTCTAGACAGGTGGTAGGATCGTCGACTACATTTATCTGGGTGGAGGACCCTGTATTTGTCCATGCATTTGAGCGACAGGGTCCTTGGCTCAGAATTGGGTCGGTGGAATGGGGATCGCAACCTGTAAGCAGTGCAACATGTACTCTCCAAGTCGGTATAGAAACACTTGTAAGTGCGGAGAACAATCTACACAAGGATACTAGCTCAATTGTCACAACACACGATCAAAGTATATCCCCTATGCTCCGTACTTCGTATCCTATATGCCATGGGGGCACTAACGCTTCGTAGCACTTCTCTCCCGTAGGTTATTCGACTATGATTGCCAAATAAGGGCTCCTTCCAAAGAAGCATCCTCATCGTGATTTTGACAGTGTGTGGAGTAATTGCCGTCTCTAAATTCTCAACATGGTTTAGTACGCCGAATCTATCTGTAACATTGACAATCTAGCAAAGCAAGTAAACACAAAATCCATGTCTATAATAAGATCCAAGCCTCTGCTTTCAAAAACACATAACTTAAAAGAAAGAAAGAAAGAAAGAAAGAAAGAAAGAAAGAAAGAAAGAAAGAAAGAAAAAAAGGTAATCCATCAGTAACATAAGAAACAAATTCCTCTCATCTCCGCTCCAACCATACATCTGCTCAAGCCCTAGATATCTTTTGCATGTTATGACCTGTTATTGACTATCGTGCCACGCATTTCCCCTTGATCTTTTCAACGGTGTCCATCCTCGACTTGACGCTGTCGCCCAGCTTAGCTACATCTTCCGCCTTCATCCCTCGTCGGATATTTGCCGCCTTGTTAATTTTAGCGACATCCCCAAGTGCAAGCGGGCTCAGCACAAGGTCGAAAATAGCCAGCGGGGCATTGTGAGGATCATCCACAATGGTGTAAATGTCCATTCCGGCATTGCCTGCAGCTCCAAGCATGATTAGGATCGCGCCCACGTCGGCAAGCTCTGCTATCGAGCCAACGACCTCTCCAACGATGGGAATTATGAGAAAAATGGCCGAAAGAAACGCGAGAATAAAGGCTTTCCTCTTCTCCTCTTCGATTTTATCCGCAAT
Source organism: Trichoderma brevicompactum (assembly GCA_003012085.1). Lineage (NCBI taxonomy): Eukaryota > Fungi > Ascomycota > Sordariomycetes > Hypocreales > Hypocreaceae > Trichoderma > Trichoderma brevicompactum. Next base: position 35,722 of record PXNZ01000234.1, on the reverse strand, counting down.
GGTCTCCACCAAGGCCATCTTCTCTATTGCAGATGCAATCATGAAGATCGGGAGGCTGATGCTATCAATCAGAGCGTGGACGTCATCAACCCAGCCGTCAAACTTGAGATTTGTGATAATACTGTCAATCTGGGGTCCAAGTCCTTGCGCATTTTCAAGGCCCTTCTGCACAATGTCTTTTGGATTAGCCACGTCCGAAGAAGAGTACCCGTCAATTACAGGCACATCATAGTCATAGCCAGAAGCCCAGCAGGAATCATCTGCCTTGGATGACGGCGCACATGGATTCCCGCGATTGTAGTTGCCAATTTTCGTCTTATTCTTGGGAATGCCTGTATCCGACTCCAAGTCTGTATAGAAACCAGTCTCGTTAGAGAAGGTCCAGTAGACAGATTGTTCATATGGGTAATCTGGCCCATAACCGCGTTTAGAGTAATCCGGCGGACAGGGCTCTGACTCGTTATATATCTCCGTTCGCAATACCGGTGTCGGGGGGCCAAAATCTCCAGAGTGAACATAATGATTGCATTCATCATTGAAGCAATAATCACACTCGCTATCGCGCCTCTGGTTGGTCTCACACGCATCGCAGCAAATCGCAGTCTCGGCAACGACGCAGGTGAAATAGTTTGTTCCATTTGTGTTGATCCAGCTGTGAAGAGTGGAATCTGCTTGGGTTGCAACCGAGTCAGCATAGACTTTGAACTTCTTATCATATCCGTCAGACATCATGTCTGTGTAGTTGCTGATGCTCTCCTTGAGTAGGTTATTGAGCGCAATCAGAGTGTAAAATGTGACACAATGCTCCGGAATATTGCCAGCAGCAGCATCAAGCTCTTCCATTGTGCCATATTCGCCATTGCATGGGGAAAGCGGATCTGTATCAGGAAGATCCTCATCATCGCCGTCTGGATCGAGATTGTCATCAGTGTACTCCTGCAGATCAATAGCCCAATCCACCGTACCACCGAGATTTGCTTCCTTGTAAAGTGTTTCCCTGTGGGCTCTCGAGTCATCTGGAAGATAGGCCACCCAGTTAGATCCGTAAATAACCATAGCTGTGTCGCTTCGCGAGTCGTAATCTATGAGAGTGTCATTCGAATCCAAATTGATGATTTCCTTGAGCTCGGCATTAGATATGTAACCAGCTGTTCCTGTACACTCCCCCGGAGTCGCAGTTGAATTAGGACCTTCGAACCTGCAGCCAGGACCGTTTAGGTTCTTTACGCATGCAGTTCTATTGACCATGCCGAATGATCGGCCATAGCTTGGGAGTCCAACAACAACTTTGCGGGCATCCACGCCTGCTTTTGTAACTGTTTTAATGCTCGTCAGTCATATGCAAATATTCATCGTCACGCCTCAGGCTTACTCACTCATGGCTAGTGCGTACATTGTCTCTGTCAAATTTGCTAGAAATCGGTATCTGTTAGATAGTACTGTGAAAGGGAGAAAATGGACTAACCATGGCCACGCAAGCAACTCCCTGAGAGACAGCCATCCTGGGCCCAGTGATTGTCGTAGTCCCATTGACCTAAGGCAAGTATTAGCATAGGCAAAATGTGAGGTGTGGACTGAGCAAGAACATCAATGGCCATCTTTGAGTGCTTCAAACATACCATGAAGATCATACGTCATATACACAATGTAGTCTACCAGTTTAGCCATATCCGCGATGGGAAATGACTTCAAATACCAGTATGAAGCTGGCGCCGCTATAGACAGACTTTTGGAAGGAGGTAATTTCGCCCGAAGCTTTTTAAGGAAAGTAAGGTAGTTGGGTCCATCTGATTTCAGGCCAGCTGGTATTCCACGGATATCCGGAGCCTAAGAGTTGTTTTAAGCAATCAAGATCAAGTGTATAAGGATATATGTTGGCGGACGGCTTACCCCCGGATATTCCCAATCAATATCAACTCCATCAAGCCCCTTTTTCTCAAGGTATTTGACAATGCTATCAACAAACTTGTCTACATGGTTTGGGTACATGGCCTGGCGGAGTTTGTCGTATGAGGCTATTGATGTCGAAAAGTCCCAGCCACCAAATGAAATAATGCGTCGCTGCGGAAGTTGGAGGAAGCCGTCCAGTTGCTTGTAAGTGTCATTAACCGTAACTTCGAAATTCTTATCAATCGAAGCAAAAGCCCAGTGAGCGTGTGTGTAGTTTGTGTCGCCAATGTCGTCGGCTCTGTAGTTCAGACAAGGGCGATCCCAATTCCACGACTCGTAATAAGCGACCTTGATGAAAGAAGACGGCGGCTTGGCGCTAAGAAGGGGAACGAATTAGATATGCACACATGATGGAGCCTAGGGGTTGAATGAGAACTCACTTGTTTACTATGGACACGCCGCAGTTGGAAATGCAACCATTTTTTCCACGTGGAGCTGTGCCAGGATTGCCCTTGGGGCCAACAGCTGGAGTACAATAATCCGGCGTTGTCCCACACTGGCCCCAAATATTGCAACAACTGTTGAGAGGACAAGGGTTCAAAGTCTCTAACTTCTGACCTGCAGAAGGCTTCTTTGTGCCGGGAACAAGCGGGCCACACACAGCATTGCTCACGGGTGCTGGCAGTGGAGGAGTCCCTTTACTGAGGCAAATACTGGTTCCCACAGCGAGGTTTTTGCAACCGCTCCAACCCCTAGTGGTTTTGTCATTGAATTTTTCCAGTTGACTTGTTTTTAGGCCATTAGATGCTGCAATTCGTGAGCAGTCATCACCAGATTTGATGGTGTATGTGGCACAAGTGCCATCTGGGTGAGGCTTTGGAGTAATGTCGGGCAGACTTCCCTTTGAACAGCAAACCATTTGCCCTGGCCGTAAACTGGAACAAAGAGTCTTGGAAGGGTTGTATTTGGCAAGATCCGCCCCAGAAATACCGCACTTCTTTGCCAGGGAGCCGCACGAATCCCCAGAGGCCACTGTGGTTATCTTACAACTATTTCCAATCTGTGCTCTGGCCAAATGATGAACGCTGCTCGTATTGTTTGATTGACCAGCGTCCATGACTTTAACACCAGGTGAAGAAGTTTCGTATACTCTGACGTCGGGTAGTTTTGTTGATTGGTCTTCTGGGTTGTTGATACAAGTAGCTCGGCTCCATGTCTGGATGGTCTCCTGAACTGCAGATATATTTCCTGCAGTGTTGATAGCAACACCAAAGATGTGGTCGCCATTGCGGCCTTCCTCGCACAGCTGGAGATGAATACTCTTTGGCAGATTGACTGAAGCTGACAACGCCATCGCATCAAGGTGTTCCCAAAGAGGCTGCATGATATTGGGGAGAGACCTGGACTTTTCGATGGCGGCACCGCTATAGACCGCAACAACGGCCCCTCTGCTATACCCGATGAGAAATGTGGTATCACAGTGTATATAGTCCGTCAGCTGCTTTTGTAAGTGACCAATAGCAGTTCGCAGATCATTGATGGGAGTAGAGCCATTCTCACGACTGATGGACAAGTCAAGAGAGACCTTGGATTCCTCTGCTGGAAAACAAGTTGACGTATTCGGGATGGGCTGCTCAGTTCTTTTATCTAAAATATTACCTAAAAAGGGAAGATTACCAGTCAGGGTGCATGTCCTTAACTTCACTACAGAAGTTGAGTCTTCCAAAGGAGTGTGAAGGGCAAAATCCAGAAGGAGTGGCTGCTTGCAGATGTTAAGATAGTCAAGTGAGGAATGGACATTCCAATTCGCCTGAGTACCATAGCAACTCCCAGGACAAGGGCTTAAGGGCAAGTTGGCCTCGTGAGGAGCGACGGCAGTTGCCACGCTCAAGGCCCAAGAGCCCAAGAGCACTACAAGCGGCAGTATTCGCATGTGTGCTAGTGACAACAAAGTACAATGGAAATACTCAATGAAGAAGAGGGGCTGGAAAAGAGTTGGAAAAGATGGAGGAGACGGAATGAAATGATGCAGTGAGGCCAAGAGACACTCGAAGTGAAATTAAACAAGGAATGTTAATTTAGTGATAATAAGGAGAGATAGTAAGGAGAGGCTATATATTTAGAAAACTCCAGCGCCACGTCGATATATGCCGATGCTCTTTTGAGAGCATAGCATCTGAATGTAAACCGACGGAAAAGACAAACACTCATCCGCGTCGGACTTGCCGAGTATGGCCACATGTCCTGTTCTCTCCCGTCTTCGTCCCTTACTCGGGAAACTCCGTTGTATTGTCTCGAATCCCCGTTGCATTGTCTCGAGTCCTTGTGTTTGCATGTGGGAGTTTGCAGATATACATTCAGTATTTGGGATAGCCGTGTGGGAACTTTTAGGCAGATGTAGATCCGCTTTTTCCAAGAGAGGAATATATTTGTATCCTTTCTATAGATAGGATTGAGTTGCAATTCACTGTCTATACATTGCTAGGTTTGAGTAATCAGTTTTTTCTATGGCGGTTCCTGAAAACATGCCGTGATCCCATCAAGGTTCAACGCATAGTCAAAGCTTTAGGTCCAGACTAGCTTACACCCTTACACTCGCGAAGTTGGGATGTGCCTACGACATCACAATCAATACGTTATATGGAAGAGGCAAGATATAACACCCGTTTGTAGGTGTATTAGCAACCGGCATATCGCGGGCCGCCCGGTCCATGCTAGCTACCCGTCAATGAGCTTTCAACCACACCATATTCCCCTTAGACCGCTATTTAGGCAAATTCCAGTGTTTACAGCTGTCACCTCCTGATACTGTATGTATCCGATGAAGAATAAAACAGGCGCAGAACAACACCCCATTTGGCATTCGGCTTTACCATAGGCAAGCTCCCGAAGCCGATGCGGTGGCTTAGTGGCCGTGATGATGCCCAAGAGGCCCCTGCACTCAAACATTTGCCATTTGCTCGTTTGTCTAATCAACCCGTAAATAGATTCCGTATTTCAATGCATTGGAAGCGCGCATATTCGCGCCAAAGCAGGACTTGTGAGGTGTTTGTACCCCTATTGATAGTACTCTCGAAGTCACAATGTCAATTGAGCTTGCATGTAGTTTCTGTAGTATGCGTGTAACTGCTGAAATTCAGCTATATAAGTCACTCTCTGCCAGAAGAAAAAATCATTCAAAACAGTAGTTTGATGTGAACCAGCAACTCCTGTGGTCAAGCGTACAACTTCTATTTGCTGCATTACCTTCTGGCCAATATTTTCTTCTCTTGCCTCTCTCTCAGAGGTTCTGTCTTGACTTGTGCGGATTTACCCTTGGAATCCTTCTCTCAATTTCTCAGGACCATCCATTTGTGTTGAGTACCTACCGTTTCGCCATGAAGATTCTATGGCTCGTCTTAACCGCCTTCTTCTCCTTCTTGCAATGCTCTTATGCTTATAAAGAACGCGGTATCGCTGAACGGTTTGTCCCACTACACACCTTATGAACTCAACCTCCATCCCTCACAGAAGACTTTTAATTCCCTTCACCCCTGACAATCCACGCTAGAGCTGAATACTACATTGCCTACCTCGCGGAAGAACAACTCTATGAGCTCGATAAAACTACAAAAATGACCGTAGCCCCTGGCTGTGTTGGCTCTCGAGAAATCAAAGGCCTCGGTAAACGATGTAACTTTGATGAGCTTGCACTATAGTATGATTTCACATCCTATCTTTATCCAAACAAAGTTTCCTAATTGCAAATGACAGCATTTGGGCGCCAGATCCGGAAAACAAATCCACAAAAAAGCCTGATGGATACGAAAAGGGAAAAAATGGAGAAAATAAAGAGAAGGCGAAAGTAGTAATCAAGAATACAGGGATTGTAGATCTTCCAAACCTTGACGCAAACTCAGCATTTAATCAACTCATTGGGAAAATAAACCAAGCCAGATTCAACACAGGGGAATCCCTCGACGGTGAAGTTGACGTCAGCAAGCTGATGCCTGGCAAATCGGACTTCTATGATGCCCTTGCATCTATAGGTGACCCTATCGGAGCTCTCGCGGCGGAGGTAGACAAACTTGAAAGGGCAAACGGACCAGATGAGACACCGAAATTCGTGAGAACCAAGGAACAAGGCAAAGTACTCAAATGGGGGGAAGCAGCGGCATTTTACGTCAGTGCCCTCCGAGGGAAAGACCACGACAAATACAGACTCAAATTTTTCAAAAAGTATTTTCAGAAGGAATTCGATGATCCTAAGTTGGAATTTGAAATTAAAACAAAGGAGGTGGAGACACCTAAACAGACCAAGGGCGACAAGCCAAAAGGCAAAGGAAAGAAGGCCGAAATGAAGCCACTGACGGTATCATTGATTGATTTCGACGCGACAATCGAGTCATACAAGGAAAAGATAGAAAATTTCGAAGAGAGGCTCATGGATGCGAATGAAAAATTCATGGCGATCGAAAAAGAGAAGGATGGGAAAAAGGTAAAGTTCAACGAGGCACATAAGAAGGCCTACATCGCATCCAGGGTCGCGACTGCTGCAACGGGGTGTAAGCGAGACCTGCCTCGCAATTTAAGAAAGCGAAACCCCCTATCGGAATTAAGCTTGCGGTCTCCTAAAGCTGCCAAGTCTATGAGGGTAAAGACTCGGAAGCTTGGCTTTACTGTATGAAGCTTCAAGGGGTTCAATGGTTGGGATCTGAAGAAGCCTGAGTGTATGTTTTGGTTGATTTCTGGCTTGCTTTTCTTGGTATTTTTGTATTGCGATCTTAATAGATATCTGAGTTGTACTGGCTATCCTACTTATCCTCTTGTTGTATTATACCCTTCCTTGCCTATTTCTTCAAGGCATAGAGTGTCAGCCCGAGCAAAGTTACGGTATCTTTCATCTGCCATAGACAGTTTCACTAGCATTTCATTGAACTTATTTCATCACTATAACCCCCATCAACTTCCAACTCACAAACCAATTCTACTGCATGCACAACCCTAGCTGCTATCCGTTCCTTCAACAATGCGGAACCATCGATATAGCGGTGAAGCGCCTACCAACATGCTCCTAGGCAGTGAACATCGAGGAGGTTGTTGGTCTGTGTTCTGTGTGACTCATAGCTCTGTGCTTTATCCAGCCAACCAATTGTAATGTAAACCACTGTCGCACGGCCTCCCATCTTTGGCACTTTTTCTTCCTCGACCTTTGCGCTATGACCATGCCACGCTGCCTCTGTTTGCTGGCGGGCAATCAACACATAAACAGAGATTTATCCCACCCCTTTCGAATCTCGACTCACCATCATCACCTCCTCCGCGTCCACTCCATAGACTCACTTCAGTGTGCCCTGCCTACTTCATCCTCCCTCCCTCAGTGCCCATAGAACAAACTACCTTCAAGGCTAGTCGCGGTTGAGCTCATCATGTCGGACAGCGGTTCGGACAGCGGGTCAGACTCATCTTCAGACTCGTCTACACATTGGCCGCCAAAATGTTATGCGTATATAGAGCCAAATAAATTACGCATAGAATCTGAGGAAGATAATGTCAAGCAGCTCATTGAGCAAGGAAACCCTATCTCGCCTTCTATCCTGTGGGCCGCCGTATATTGGTGCAGGCCAGAATCAGTTGATCTGCTATTGTCCGCTGGTGTTGACCCGAACGGACGCCATGCGAAAGTTGAGGAGATCATGCCTCGAGGTGAGCATGACTGGCTCGACAGAGATCCGGATCGGATGGCTCGCTGGGAAGATATCGGCACACATTATCCTTTGCATGTTGGTGCCTTTTATCAGTCTAGTGAAGACCGACAGAAAAGCTACCACATAGTCAGATCACTCCTACGTCACGGCGCAGATCCATATGCAGTTTTCGCTTCAGAATTGGAAGACATGGACTATGTCGACGAAGCTCGCCCGCTATTCCCTGGACAAGAAATTTGCCACTCACAGGACCCAACCACTGCGAGCGACTGGCAGACAGAGAGAATATTCAGTCTACTTGGGGAAGATTTCGAGGGAACCATACCTCCGTTCGTGTGGCTCGAATTTGGTCTTAGGAGCGTCATTCATAGCATTTTGGAAGAGGGCATCTGGTTCGAGTTTTTTCTTGCCTCTCCCGAATTCATGAAAATTCTGAAGCTCGAGCATCGCGACCCTCAGGGCCGCACACTCTTCCTATCAGCCTGCCGTAATGCGTTTGGAGCAGATATACAACTTAGAAAAGAATGGCACGGTGGCGCTGAATTTCAGCAAGGTCAGGACTCTAACAGCGACATCCTCCCAACACCCTGTGCCGAAGGAGCCCAAAATCAGACGGCGATGCAAGTGCTGTTGGACCTTGGTGCGGACCCCTTGGTCACGGATAACCAAGGCAAAAATGCCCTGCATCAATTGCTAGACACACACAGCGGGGATTACTCCTCACCATCAAAGATCCGTCAATCGTTGCGCCATCTGGCCGCTCGGTTCCCATCTCTGGTCAACCAACCAGACCGCAACGGGATGAGCCCAATCCACACAGCCATGAGGCGCTTATGGAGATATACAGAATTACTGGACAAATGGGGGTTTTCAGACCCCCACCGTCGTGAAGACAGTGAAAAAAGGCCACCCGAGGACTGCGTCCTGGACCTCATTGAAGCCGGCGCAGACGTGCATGCCCGTGATGCCAAGAACAACACCGTGCTTCACTATCTTGCAGATGCCCATCTAGACGCTCTCGACCATGGCGAGCGCCGTCGGCAGCTGTTCTCTTTGCTCCTCGACGAATTCGATTGCGCCTTGGACATCAACACAGCCAATGCCTGCGGGCTACGACCTATCCAAGTTATGCTTGGTTATTCCGCACGCAAGGATGACTGGCAAGATCGCGACGAGAGATTTGCTCGCGATATGCCTCCTGACACGGCATCCGTTGACGTGGAACTCTTTGGGAAGTTTGATGAAGCCGGCACTGATTGGAAGGTTCGCGACGGGCGAGGGAGGACGTTGCTGCACAGCGTGGTCCAAACAAAAGGCTGGAGCGCCAGAGCAGAATGGAGATGCAGATATCTGATCAAGAAGGGAGTCGACCCGCTGGCTCGCGATGATGACGGGAAGACTGCTTTTGATGTGGCTGCTGAAGACAATAGGTATTGGGTGATTCAGTTGCTAAAAGAATATGAGGAAGCAGAGGCTCACAACAAACTGAGCAATATAGTCAACAGTGAGCCTCAAACGTAAAAAGGCCGTGTTTGTCTAGTATTTGTAATTTAAACTTAAGAAATATTAGGAGTCAAACAGAAAAAGTAAAGGCGAAGGTGAAGAATAGAGAACAGTAAAAACACACGAATTCGCCCGCTGCCATGAAACACCATAAACAACATCCAATCATCCAGGAATATGCCAACTTGAGAACTGCCTTACTACTCACAAACGCCTTACACGAAGTATACGGAGTATGTACCTGCATGAAGCTCACATTCGTTGCTATCTCTCACTATCCTCTTACATAACAACCTTGATACAATTGTAACCGTCTCTAGGGTAGCGAAGAGCAAGCCGAAGCACATACACACAAGACCCCATACTGTACATATGAATACCGCGGAGCGGACCCGGACCCAGATTAGCAAAACAAGGCAAAATAGCTCCGGCCACGCGGTTGACAAACAAAGGCCCAAGTCTAGAATCCTACATAGCAGGCGCGAAATCCACATCTCTGCATATGCACCACCAAGGCAGCGACATTCTCTGCATGCATGAATTATACTAGTCGTGGTAGTTTGCCCCGGACCCGGTTTATCGCCATGAGAGATAAAAAGCAAAATGGTACCACTACCACAAAAAGCAAGAGCTGATGCCTCACCAACGCTTAAGCGAATCGTTCTCGAAACGCGTAACAGAATAAAAAAAGAGACGAAACGGGATGTTACATGGAGCATGCTTCAATCTGCTGAGTACGGCATTGGGAAGCGGAGCGGGAGAAGGGGGGGAGAATTTTTTTTTTCCCCAGCTTGCTTCAAACCCATGCTTCAATAAGGTGATCATTGTTCGATGAATTCTATTTTTCGGCTCTCCCAAGGCTGGCTGTTTGATGCGATGCAGGCTTTACATTCGTCTTACATGCCGTATCAGGAAATAGGCTGCGTGCCCTCTTCGACAGGGGTAGCTATAGGTTCATGGCCGCTTTATTTTCCCTTGTGTTATTTTGCTTAAATTAAAGCCAAATGAACGTCTACCTTGACTTACGCAGAAGGGCATAGGCAAGGTGAGGGAATGCGCCAATGGCATTGCTCAATTTGGATTCCTGCAGACTTTACCCGGGACGACGCTCCTTTCTGTGTGTTGTTTCTTCTTTGCACTAAAACCAACAGCAGCAATTAATGAAACGGCCCAATCACCGCGGTCCGGGGTGGAGGACCCCCTTCGGCTGCGTCGCGAACACAAGTCCAGTTACAGAGTAGCACGATTTGGCTTCAAAGTTGCACGATTTATTTGCAGAGCTGTACGATTTCGCAATTCCATGCTGAATGTCTTCTTGCTCCCCTCCCCCGTCTTTGTTCGAGACTAAGTTGGCGCGACTCTGAAAAGGAACGGGAGGGGGAAAAGTGAGAACTGGGAGCCAAGCTAAATCCAAGAGGACCCTCAGGTGTTAGTCGACGCCACCACAAAGCAAACAGCCGATCTTAGATGGGCGGATATAAATGAGGAAGTCAGAAGTCCCTCGGACGCGGGACACGTCTCCGCGCCGTTCTGTGTCTGCTTCAGTGGTGTTGGGTTGGGTATCACGGAGGGATTGGCTTGTGACGGAAATTTGGCTAGCTGATGATTGGGGGAGGGGGGAATAATGGGGATCATGGCAATCCTAATCGTAAACAGGCTGATGTCCCAGAGCTCACCGTCGCCGAATCCTGACGGCCGATACCCGGCGCGATTGATTTGAGCGAAGGTCTGGTCGGCCATCTACTCAGGGAGATAAGCGATGAGATACGTGGAAATTACAAATGATAGTACCACCACGTACCACTCCATTCGAGTACACCGGCGGTGCTGTGAATGGCAGGGATCTACAAGTGACAAGAAGCGCTTTTTTGGTGGTGAGAGCGAGCTTACCTTGAACAAGGGCCATCCATTGCTTGTGTCGCCCTCCATCAACAGATGAGTTCTCGTATGGAGCGGGATGAGAAAGTAAGTCAGTACGTGGCTGATGCCACGAATGCAGCACTGTTCGTATTGTTGGAAAACCTTGAGTTTGTCTGCAGCAGCCACAAAGCAAATATAGAACAGGAGTCCGTAGCTTGGGCCGCCACAGGCACGGGCTGAGTCGCGTCGTGTGCCCGCGCCGTCCGCTTCACAAGCAATCGGGCACCGGTCACCACCAGCATGCCGTGCTGGTAGCACAGGCACTGCTGTATAGTAGGTATCCGTCGGCTTGGGACTGTTTAGCAAGGGCGGAGCTCTGCTGGGGGGATCCCTGGGTGCTTCACCATGATGGAGCTGCCATACCCATGGAGAATGGCCCGGAACGGACCCATCCCTCATCCACGGGCCACTGACCGTCTTGGCTTCATGCTCCATCGTCCTTTGTATGTACGAGTCTGCATGGCACGAACGCTAACAATTGTGCAATGCAATGCGGTATGTAGCAGCCTACTGTAGAAAACCCCTCAGAGGAAGACGAAGACGAAAAAAAAAAGAGGGAGAAGCAAGCCCACAGAAGACGGAGACGAGATATAACTGCCAGAGTAGCAATTGAACCGGAACTTGATGCTTTCCACGGCCCCGAATGAGACGCCGTAGTTTATCGCTTCTTATTCTGCGCAGCGATCACAATCGGCGACTCTTGCTGTCTTTCCCTTTTCGACAAGACGGCTGCTCATCATGGACCTTTCGTAAAAGCTACCCAACCTCGTTGGAGCAAAGCCCACGCTGGGGGCCATGCCTGTGTCCCAGGAGCAGACTAGCCCCCCGAGCCAGACGTTTCACGACTGCTGTCCGGCCCGGAGAGCCAATCCCTGCTGATCAAGAGCAGTTTGGCGGGGAGGAGGAGACGTAGCGGCACTCGCACATACTTGTACAGTAGAGATACGGAGCGCTTTTGCTGCCTCTTGCTTGGCCTCGCTCCGTTTCTCTGGAGAGGAGAAGTGGATTGCGCCTGTCACCGCGCCAGCAGGGCAAGACATGGGTTTCCCTGGCTTGCAATCTCGAGCGAGTTTTTTCGTGTCGCCCCCACCGATGCTTGTCTGGTAGGGCAGTCGCTCGATTCGACGCCGTCCATAAGAGCTAGCTGTCCGTATTGGCGCTGCTAAGCACCTTAGCCCAGGATCCAGGCACAGGCACGGCAGCGGTAGCCACGCGAACGGCTCCCGTCTCGATGTCGCTCTGGAGGGCGCTAGGTGTTTATCGCCGCTTCTCACGAAAGCAATGTACGTCACTTTACAGCGGCCGTCAGCTCTGTGTCCGAGATGCTCTGCGGCGAAGCGTACCATTTGATGCGGTGTAAGCGTTGGCTGCTTGCGTTGGATGCGACGCAAAAACACATACATGCAAATGCAGTTATCCCGTCCGTGCTGGATCGCCATTGTGTGGAGGCTGAGCGAATAAAAACATCTTCAGCGAGAGGGCCAACATTTGTTTTGGTTCCTGCATATGCAGGCTGCGACTTGGTGGGAGGGGAAAGCAGGCCGCAGCAAGGAGGTTAGTGCTTTGTACAGCTACCTCTCTGAGGCCAGATGTACGAGGTGCTTGTACGGAGTTACTGGAGCTCAGTTCCTGGTAGGCAGAGGTAAAGGTACATGTGATCGGGGGTCGATGCCCATTCGTGCTCCGTAAAAAGGGCTAAGATTGTTTAGCAGCCTGCGACAAAACAATCACACAGAGTTCTGCTCAGGGCACTAAGACATTTACCAGGTACCAGGTAGGGTTGGGCTTGGAACCCGGCAGAGAGAGCTAAAGTATCACATCACTTGGCATAAAGCCTGGGAATTGAAAATACAGGGTGTAATGGCACCTAGAAGGCGCCTGTTATTACAGGTGCAAGTACAGGTACAGGTACGGAATTAGCAATTTGTGCTGTTGCTGCTGCCCAGTAATTGTAATCCTTCCCGCCAAGGGCAAGAGTTTGCTCAACGCGCCTGCAGCGCGGACCCGGCGCAGCGGATTGGGCCATGGCTCTCTTGGCTCTGTAGTGCCACGCGGTGTGCGTGCAGATCCTTGCCGTCTGGCTTCTCCGACGCGTGGGCAAGGACAGAGCTGCTGCGGGCTCCTGCCAGAAGGATTCATTGTGTTCCCCGTTCTTGCTGTTGTTGCTGCTGCTGCTGCTGCTGTTGGTGCTCCGTACTGGTACAGGCGTACCCTGGGTAGGACAGGTTCTTGGACACTAGCGACGCCTAGTACAGATACTTCTGCAGAGTAACTTGCCCGTGCCTGGTACCTTGGCGTGTGCTAGCGCAGGTGCTCTTACCACACCAGGCACGGAATCCTCCCGTGGCAGCTGCTTTGGGCTAGCACCTGCACCTGTAGTGCCTGTAGAGGCACCTGTACGAAGTACGTACCAGTACTCCGTACCGGTGGCAGGACCTCAAGAGGTACGTACCCGACCTCGCGCCCGCCTCGCCATTTCAATCTGCTTCTCTTATCCACCAAGCCTCAATAACTCGATCGGCCTTAGCTAAATTGTCTTGGGATCTTCATCCTCAGCAGAGCCCAACGAGACACGCCGTCTTCACGCGGCGCCTGTCTCAGACCCAGTCGGCACGACGGCATGCCTCGCCTTCTAGAAGCACCCACAGAACACTGGTCGAGATATTATCAGGAGCTCGGAGTACTCCGTGCGATTCCACGCCCACATACGCGAGCGGTCCTCGCTCATCTCGCAATGGCGTGCCCGGAGACCGATGTGCTGGCCAGTTCTGGGGACGCAGCAGCAGTGCGACGCATCACGGCTTTGCGCTATCAGCTACTTTTGCGCTCCGTAAGAAGCCCGCGCGTTCCTGCAGCTCAGGCGGTACATGCTCTATTAGTCTGCAGACGCAGCTGCAGGTTGCATCAGGCTTAATTGTTGTTGCATGCGTGGTTGCATGCCTGTAACCATGCTTGCAGCCTTGTCCGTCACACAGAGTGTAGGGTATCCTCACAAGCTTCTCTCCCGTACTCCGGGCTCGTCCATACAGAGCCGGGCTCTGGCGGCCAGGCCTGCTCGTGCAACTTTGTTTGCATTCACCGGCCCCATCGGTCTGCGGACAGGGTGCTGGTAATCCCAGTCTTCGGCAGGATGCAATATCCCAGGCCTTCCAGGGGTCCCCCGACCCTGTCGGCCGAGAGACCAACAGGGAGCTGTTCCCCAGCACCATCGTCTCCATCAGGACACCCCTGTTGACGACGCTACCCAATCCACCCTCAGAGAGGTTCCGCGGTCCAATCTCCTGATTGTTCTGGGGTCAAGGATAGCCCCCAATTTTGGGAATTTTTGGTAAACGTCCTTCTAGGGCCCTGGAGAAAAGCCCTCTCTCGTGGTGTCTGATTCAGCTCAGCTCAGCTCCAGCATCCAGATATAATCCCAGGACCGCTGCTTTCGTGCGTGCCTCGTGCTGAGTATATCCACTCCACGTTTCGCCCTGGCCGAACTGTCGATTGCGTTCATCGCCAGTGTCCCCTGGGCCATTCTTTCATTCTCTTATGGAGCACGGAGTACCATATCCTTACATGTACTCATACGAATAGCGGAGCCAAGAGCAAAAAAGCAAAAAAAAAAGAGGCCCCCATCGCCTTTCTTCACCCTGGATCAGTCAGTCTCGCCGCAGATCCCCAGAGGGCATGGTCTGTCGTCGCCCTCCCCAGCCCTTGACTCGCAATGTGGAGCATGAATGCCATAGCCTTCTACTCTGGCCACCCGGCACCGCAGCAGGTTTCCGGGGCCAGGCCTCAGACGTCTTCCTACTGGTACTTGAATAGGTCGTCGACGGCTCCTTCTTCTCCTAACCTCAACCATCCATCTTCCGAAATGTCTCCCATGAGTGCCGCCGATTTTTTCGAGCCTGCCATGGACAGGCCACCGTCTCCGAGCAGGATACGGCAGCTGAACTCGCAGATGAGGCGAGCCTCGCAGCTGCGGCGTCAGAATGGACACCGCACAGCCGCGTCGGCATCTGTGGCCTCCAACGGCGAGAATCCCGGGTGGGAGCAGACCTTGGAGAACCTCTCGCTCAACAGGCGCGCTTCCGTCAAATCCACCGGCAGCAGCGCCCATTCTCGTGAGCGCTCAGACAGTGTCTACGGCTTCGGCAAGAATCCCTTTCATCGACGAGTGAGATCCAAGCGCGAAAGCAGCGCCAACTCCTCCTCAGCTAGCTCCATGTATTCCGCTGAAGTACCAGCGGACAATGCCATTGCTCCAACCGGCCACAAGGAATCATTCATCCAGGCCTTTACCCGCCGACGAGCTTCCCGAGACGACACAGCAGCAGCGCAGAGGAAGCTGCAAATCTCAGGTCCTTACAACTTTCAGCATGTCACCCATACTAATCGCGACGATGCTTCAGCGGCCGAGGCGCCAGAGCAGCTGACGATGCGGGCAACCGGCCCGACGAGCGTTCCCCATGCTGCCAACTCGACCGAAGGGTCTGGTCTTCTCTTCCACCCCGACGCCTACAACGACTCTGGCGCCTTCTTCTCGCGACCCGCTGCCTCATCGCGCCAGACTGCTCCTCCCCCCGGACCTCGCCGGCTAATGAGACGAATCCGATCGCAGGATCAGCTGCGAGGAAGCACTCCATCCATGTCACCACCACCCAGACCACCAAGATCTCCCATCCATCCCACCGCACCTCAATCAGGCTCCCCCGTTTCGCCCTCTCGGAGACCTAGCCTCCAAGAGGAATACGAAGAAGTCGATGAGCAGCCTCCCATCGTTAGCATTGAACGGCCAAAGACCAGCGGAGGCTTTCGACACCCACAGCCGTACAACCCTAGTGATCCAGTCGAGCCGCTCCCGCCCATTGGGCCTCTCCATGCCGCATCGATTATGACTGGCCGAGAGGATTTTCATGTTTATAACACGAAGCTCTCGCCAATCCAGCCTTCGCCTACCGAGCCTGCTTGGCCACTTGCCAGCCCCACACTCGCATCGTACGAGACACCCCTTGCTGATGTGCCGGAAGAGGAAGAGCACAGCGCTACGACCAGACGGTCCATTCGGGGCAGCCAATCCGTTCCCATGCTGCGCAAGTTCCATCGCCCCGCGAGCAATGCGTCAGAGACTCTCGGTAGCCTTAATATGACGTCGGTGCAGCAGCAGCGGGTTGTTGTGGAGCCGGCGACAGAGAAGCATGGCTTCAACTTTGGAGTCATCGAGGAGAGCTGGGAAGATGACATCGACTATTGCTACGAGCACGAAGCAGAGGCCGACTGCGACTATCAGTGGGAACGTGACTCTATGGATACTGCCCGTGATAGCGACACTCTCCCGGTCGAAGTGACATTTGCTCCTGAGGACGTCGATGTGCCCATTGGTACAGCAAGGTCGTCTCCCGGCATGCTTTCCGTGGCTACATTTGACGTTCCAGCTCTGAGTCCCATCAGCCAGACGTCGACGCCCACCGCCCAAGAGGCCATCACTCCTGTTTTCACCGCACCTGCGGCCAACAACTTCTCTCTTCCACTGTTTGACAAGAAGAAGTTCCGTGCTTCTCATGCGTCAAGCTTTAAAGAGTCTCATGGCTTCACCCTGTCGCCATCGCTACTCATCCCCGGGGATTTCCATCAGCAGATGCTCCTTGAAGAGGGCGCCAGACACGAGTATCCCGAGGAGGATGAGTTTGCGCTGCCTTACCAGCAGACTGCTCTCTATGACGAAACCAACAAGTCTATTCAATGGTCGCAGCAGCGAGCGAGCACGTCCACGACCGGAACTGCTTCCACTCACTCTGATTCGACTGCCGACCGCCACATCTCCACCAACTCTACTTGGTCTTATTTCACTCGGCACACCGCTAGCAGCAGCGGATCTGTGCACAAGATGACTGGATCCTGGACCGAATCCGCGGAGCCTCTGCCCGTGGTTCAGGCTGAAATGCCACCCCCCGTTGACGTTGAAGAGGAGGCAGCTATTACCAGCCCCCAGGACACAGTTCCTGAGCTTGTCTCGTTTCCTTTGGCACCCTCAAGGAAATCCTCTCACAAGTCTCATGCTAGTGAATCGATCATTCACGAGGATTCCTCTTCATTCAAGCAATATGAGGCTGGTCAGAGACGTCGCTCTCGGTCTAGGACTGCTAGTCTGAGCAGCCAGGCACCACCTGTTGGACAGTATGCCTTGTTTCCCCGATCATACATCAAGCCAACCGGCGACCGCATCTAAAAGAACAGCACACACATATATGCAAACACTTCATTAACACACACTACACACGCACACACACACATACATACATACATACATCGCACTCAAACCAGATTCGAAATCGGCTCTTCCATTACGCACTCATTTCTGAAAGCCTGCGCTATTCGATTTCCTATGTACCCTTGGCGATGTACACCATCTATTATTTCCTTATCAAGTTCTGAGATTAGCGCGTACCTGCAAGCACAAGGTATAATAGCCCTGTGGAATTGCATCGCGTCGAGATCTGTGTGATTCTTACCTATCGTTAACGGCGTTTATCCATTTCTGTTGTATAGAGTATATCAGAGGCGCGTCATCGCCTCTGTTTGCCCGACGCTGGGCTTTTCCTTAGAGATGATGGTGACAAGAGGGGCAAAAAAACAAAAAAGAGAAAGCAAAAAATCCTGCTTAAAAATTGCGATAGAAAAAAAAGCAGGAACTATATACAATTGCCATGGTCATTGGTCTTTCTCTTGTCTTGAAGGATTGGAAATGGAAATTCCGGGATGGAATTTGGAGGGGTTTTTATGACGAATGCGATGGGATTCATGAACTGGACTTAGAAGGAGTTTTCTTTTTTTTTATCTTTGCCGTTATCTTGCTTTTGTCCTCGTCTCAATCTTTTTTCCCCCCTTTTCTTTGTCTTGTTATTGGAAATCACTCTGGTCTATTAAGGAACAACAACTGGGATTTCGTGTATAAAATCCGTTGTTTTATATCAAGGGTAATAAGTGCGGTTTTTGGCTTTTTCTTGGTTTGTTCAGGGTACACAGCTTGTGTAAATTTCATTTTATAGAGAATGCTTGAATTTGAAAAGAAAAAAAAAAAAAGAAACATAAAACGGAGACTTGTTGTGCCTTGTATATGAATGTGTTGTTTTCCTATTTCTTATACGCTCCCATACGTGACTTGACTACACGTCTTCCAAAGAAGGATTATTCTAAACATTCACGGCATGAATCTAACTTGAGGGAATCGTAAGGTCATGTAGTTGTAATAATCACTTCATATAAACTATGGCGTGCCATATCTCGTGAATAACCCAACCATCGTTAAAAAAAAAACGTCAAGGCAAATAACATCAAATATAAAAAAAAAGGTTCCCTGATAAACCACACACACACGCCTCCAATAAACGCCAGCCTTGTCATATTTTTTTCTTTGCCCTTTTTTTTCTTTCGTCTCTCTCGCCCCTGAGTCCAAGATATTATTACGAGCCGTCATAAGAGGAGAGAGTCGACTAGCTTAGGCGCGATTCTATTTCTTGCCCGTCTTTGACTTCTTCTTGGGCCGTTCCTCTTCCTCCTCCTCGTCGACGTCCTCCATCTCTTCGTCCTCGTCATCGTCATCAACGTCGCTCTCGGCACTTCCGGAGCCAGAGCTCTCGTGGTTGCTGTCGTACTCCTCCGCGACATCACTCTCGCTGTCAGCCTGGAAGTCTTCATCCACGCTTTCCTCGTCTTCGTCGGCGGATCCGCGGTCTGCCTTTGCGACGACGACCTCTTCGTCGGACTCGTCCATGGCTTCTTCGCGGAGAGCGGCGGCGAGGAGGTTGGCGTCCTCATCAATCTCATTCTTGACGCGCAGGCCCTTGAGCTTGAAGAAGGATTCCAGCGCCTTGAGATCCTCACGATTAATGTTGCTGAACTGCGACGACCCGGCGCCGTTCTTCATGACGACTGTGATGTCAAACGTTGACAGGGCGGATACTGCACCGCCCACGCGGGAGAAGGTGACGGACTGTGTCTGCTCGTAGGCAATGTATGTCGCGGGCTTCGGGACGAACATGAATGCCTTTTCTAAGCAGTACAGGAAACCTTCGCTTGCTTTGATGGAGCACTTGATGCCGTATTGGTTGCGGTGGCTGTCCCATGAAAAGAATGACAAAATTAGCATAAAGTTTCTAGTGATGGCGAGTTTCGCATAGGTGGTGAGAGGGATACGTACGTAAGGAAGTCTTTTGCAGGCGAAGAAATCTTCTTGTTGCCGAGGCCTCGGAAGATTTTGGCAACGACATGGTGCAAGGGTTCTTCATAATGGGGCTCGAGCTTGTCCTTGTACTTGCTCTCCAGCTCGGCCTCGTCGATGTTCAAGTCGATGGTCACCTCCTCATCCTTCTTGAACTGCATAACGACAAAAGGGTATCTCGTCTGACCCTGGCGCAGAGGGGGGTCCAAGCCAATGCAGAGCAGGCAGTGCATTTCATCGGGCTTGGGGAGCACCATGAATTTCTTGACCGCCTCATATTGGATCTTGTAGTCGTATGTCTTGCCACGAAGTCTGAACGAGGCTTCGTACATGTCGATGTCAAAACGACCTCTGTGCGTGTGCGTTAGAAGAAAGAGTAACCAGTTCGGACTACGGGGAGAGAAAATAATACGCACCTGGGGGTGAGATGCAGAACATCAAGGAAGGTGGCGATAGTATCGCCAGCCGTCTCGCCAATCTCTGCCTTCTCAATGAGCGTCTCGTAGAAGAGCGTAGCAGCATTCTTCTCTTCCTCTTCACCGGCGTCGCTACCGGCGTCCTCGCCCTCCGTCTCCTTCTTTGTCGTCACACCGGGGATATAGAATCGCATCTCGACGAGCTGATCCTTGCCCGCACCAGCCTTCTTGCCTTTGCCACGAGCGCCACCCAACTGACCGTTGGTGCCTGTGTCGTTGGCATTGAGGGGCAGGGCCAGCTCCACGGCAACTTCATTTCGACCCGCCAGGTTTGTGTTTCCAATCTCGGAATACGGCATTTCAAAGGCCGGGCGGTTCTGGACATTGAAGACAAGCTCGGCCTTTGAGAATTCGGCCTTGCCCCAGTTCCACCCTCGCAGAGCATGCTCCTTGTTCTCCAGCACAGTGCTGTACCAGTTCTTGAAGATCTTGCTAAGGCGCTCGTAGTCCTCCTGCTGGAATCCGTCGAGCTGGATGATGCCGGAGTTGCGCTGCAGGATTCGAATCTCGTATCCCCTGGCGGCTCGACTCCATTGGGCGCTCCCAATGTTGCTGTGATCGAGGGTGAAGGTGTCACCGCCGCCCACGGGCTTCCATCCGAAACCGGTCTCTGCGAATCTACACTTGCCACTCTCCTTAGAGAGGTCAAGGTAGATGCTGTCGAAACTCTCACTGCGTAGGCAAGGCTGCGATTAGCACATGGGGAGCAGGTTTTGGGGAGTTGGGGGAATTTGGTGGCGGTTAATAGACATGAGCAAACGCAAGGATGCTGTAGGTCTACTTTCTGTGTAGAATGATTGGGGGAGAGCAGGGAAAAAGAAAGAACAAAAAAAAAGAAACGGTTTATAGACGAAAGAAGCTGCGGGATACTTACATTGCCGTCATTTTGGCCGCCCAAAGTGATGCGAAATAAATGATGCCAGCGTGATCGCTTTCAAAATCTGAGCTCTGTGTGGCTTTTGGACAAGGTGAGGCTACTTTAATAGATTAAAATTGAGAGCTTCGGCGCGACGCTGCAGCGCGTAGAGACGCGCCACCCACCTTTCTGGCGCTCCAGCCTCAGGCCCAGCCTCAGGCCCAGCCTTTTTACTATGGAGTATGTGGCCTGTGCAGCCACAGCACCCCAAGTGTGGCTGGAGCATGCGGCGAGAAGGCTGAGTGAGCCTCAGATTGCCAATCTCAGTTGCTGCAGCTCAATCTCAATACGATGCCAGCCGACAAATCTACAAAAAACATGAAATACGCTTGTTATATACACTCAAAGTAAAACCATTATAAAGAGAGAGCTTCAGATGTAGCTGTTTTTGCTCTTCTGTAGATCCAAGAGCCGCTTCATCGATGACGTTTGTTTTGTATCAGTGCTTTTACCATCATTATGATTACCATTAAAAACTATTTGCCGAGCTGCTGAGTATACTTGACAAAGTCGCCGTGGAGTTTATGAATATTGATAAACCCGCTACGAGCTTCCAAGGCATTAAAAGGGTTCCCAATCGCGTCCTGGTCCGCGTCATTGCTCCCACTCAAAGAGCCCCGATCAGCTTCCCGCTCAATCTTGCCAGCCCAAGTGTGCCATTGGATTGGCTTCGGTGTCCCTGATCCCAGCACAAGCCCCAAGCAGATCAAAAAGGTTGCCGCAATGGTTTCGATGTAAATGTCCAGCGGCAGAGCAGCCGCAGAGGGCGATGTGGGATGCTGGACTGAAGTCGATGAGAGGACTGTGTGCTCATGCGCAGAGTAACATCTGGCATCATCATTGTACCCTTTAGTATATGCAATCACATGTGAATTCATAACAGGGAAAAAACAGCACAGGCAGGAAGTAAAAACAAAGAGAAGATTCCAATAGCATACCCATGAGCAAGAATAACCAGACCAACAAGGGTCAGCGGACGGGACAGCCACGCCATTTTGGACTTGATGCAGCGTTAGAGGAGGCTGACGGCGGATTTGGTGAGCGAGAAGAGAGTCGGGCCTGGAAGAAGTCCAAATGCCGGTGAGCGCCGGGTTCAGGAGCTACGCCCAGGTTCAGCACAGTGAAGTCGCTGGGCCCAGCACAGGGGAGGGTCCGCTATTTTGTTGAGCATTCCCCACGACCAGGACACGGAGGTAGTCGCCACTAGCAGATTGCGCTAGATCTCATCATCCACAGAGGTACCATTGCTGCAGCGATAGCCGCAAACTGTACCTGGTTGCATCACTGCGCTAATCAATCTTGTTGCGGCCGTCTACGTCGGTGCAGCGCTGCATTAGCACACACAGTGCATCTCGGGGGCTTTCCGCCTGCAGCGACCCCGAGATAACGTCAGTCATCTGGGCGCGTGCGATGCCAACACAATGATACCTCCATGACAACCAACTCGCCCATCACCTGACAAGCCACTCCCTCTTCTCACCTCTTTCACCTCCATCGCCCATCGCCCATCGCCCATCGCCCATCGCCCATCGCTTCGAAACCTTTTATTAATCACCATCTACACTCTCATGATCACGCTCTCCCTGTGGATGGTATAGCCCATCAGCATCTCTCAAGTGCCCGAGTACTGCCATCTTCGCCCCATGGTATCGTCTAGGTCCAGAGGCGGTCCTGCTGGCAGGGTCACCGCTGCGCTGCTGCTGGCATCGGCCTTTGCCATCTCGCCGGGCTCGACAACCGTCATCGGCGGTGACGTTGGCCTCGATCAGCATGTTCTGCTTCCCGCCGGCCCTGGGCCTGTCCTCCCTTCGCATCCTGGCGCTCCGCAGCCCGCGGAACACACCTTCACGCTCCGACACATCTTCCACCACGGCACCAACAGACACCCGAGGCTTCACAGGAAGCTAGACGTCGTCCACGACCAATCTCGAGTCTTCCTCGCTGCCGGCGATGGATATGATGAGCATACCGTGCCGCAGCTCAAGGCCAAGAGCCGTGCCGAGACGATCGAGCGGCTGGCCGATAGACGTCCCTCTGTTGTCGACCCCATTGTCGCCGAATCTCGGAGGCAAGGCTACGCAGCCGTCCTGGATGCGTCTGCGTGGACAATGGACGACGTCTCGTCTCCCGACATCACCGATAAAAACACTGTCCTGACCATGGCATACGTCGCTGCCGATGCATATGTGGAAAAGGAAGGGCAGGCGGATTGGTTGGACATCGGCTCCCCTTACAACCGCAGCCTCGACTTTGGCTGGGAGACGGACGGCCTGCGTGGCCATATCTGGGCTGATGAGACCAATTCTACCGTCATCATCGGCCTCAAGGGGACATCACCCGCCGTCTTTGACGGAGAGGGCACAACAACCAACGACAAGGTTAATGACAACTTGTTCTTCAGCTGCTGCTGCGCTCAACAGGGGCAATGGACCTGGCACCAGGTCTGTGATTGCGCCACCGGCACGTATGCCTGCAACAACACATGCGTGAGGACGGCACTCCATGAAGAGAATCGTTACTACGGTGCGGCTCGGGAGCTCTACTCCAACGTCACCGAACAGTATCCGGACTCCAACATTTGGCTGGCCGGTCACTCGCTTGGAGGTGCCGTCTCTTCTTTTCTGGCCCTGACTTACGGTTTGCCCGCTGTGACATTTGAGGCTGTACCGGAAGCACTTCCAGCTTCTCGCCTGGGCCTCCCGGTTCCTCCTGGAGCAAACCCCAACACCCCGCAAACGCGAGCCTACACGGGAACATATCACTTTGGCCACACAGCAGACCCGGTATACATCGGCACATGCAACGGAGCGACTGCTACGTGCTCCTTCGCTGGCTATGCCATGGAATCGTCCTGCCACACCGGCTATGAATGCGTCTATGATGTTGTTGCCGACAAGGGGTGGCGAGTGGGAATTGGCACGCACAAGATCCGATCTGTCATTCAAGACGTCATTCTCAAGTATGACGAGGTTCCCAAGTGTGTCCGCACGCCCGATTGTCGAGACTGCGGTCCTTGGAAGATGTACGAGAGTAACGGAACGGAATCCACCACCTCTGCGGTTCCCACCACAACCTCTCGAACACGGACTCGTACGTCGACCTGCAAAACACCTGGCTGGTGGGGTTGCTTGGACCAGTCGACTACCACAGGCGATGCCACGGGTCCGGTACCTACGCCTACTACTACTAGTTCTACTTCCACCTGCAAGACGCCTGGTTGGTTCGGATGCAAGGACAAGACGACCCCGGTGGAAGGCACCACTCGTCCGTCCACCACCACCACCGTAACGACGACCTGTGAAACCCCCGGAAGATTCTGGGGCTGCAACGATGAGTCCACCACCAGCTCTCAGTTCACAACCATTCCCGCGAGCACGACCTGTGAGACTCCTGGCAGATTCTGGGGCTGCAATGACGTGGCGACATCTACTAGCACAGAGGCTGCTGCTGGTAGCACCGCGCCACTTATAACAGCGGCCCCAACCGCGCTTCCAACATGATGGCAAGATGCGAATAACGGAAAGAGAGATTGATGTGCTTTCCGACTTGATACTATGGCGTTGGGAAATTACTTTATTTATTAGACTACTGCCAAGATTAGTGGCAAGATCCTTTGTGTTTTGAAGCAGGCAAACATTTGTAGCGATTACGATACATGAGTAGCATATTAGGTATATATATATACGATTAAACTTGGATTTTGAATTTTATATCATCGCTTTGGTACAGGTGACTTTGTATTTGCATTGAATAAGGTAGACGGACATCTTATTTGATATCTTGCTGTCTCATATATTCTAACCGTGAGGGTTGTTAGCTGTGTTGTGTTGTGGTTTGCATTGATTCGAGTAGAGATACTTTTGTGGCCCCATTACATAAGCACATTTTCAAGTAGGTATACCTACCTAGTAGGTACTTGGCATCTCAGAGAGCTGCGTGTGATGTCAGCGACATGGAATTTTAATTTTCGGTCCAACTCCAAACGCGTCTCCAACTCCCCCTCCACTCGAAAGCCTCCCACCTTAACTCCTCGCGAACACGACTCCAATGTAGCTGCTACCAGCTGGCGCTCTCTAGTGCTATCAAGCGGCAGAATCCGCCTCGGACGTAACTTTCCATCATCCAGCCACAGAAATGTCGACCATGGATTCTGAATCGAGGCTGTCCGACAAGGACGAGTCGCAACTCTCTGCGCCTCCTCCTCTCAGCGACTTGGACAGCCCTTCCGACAGCGACAGCGAGCCGGGATCAAAAGAAGAGACGGAACGAGAAACCGAGCCCGTAGAATGGCTCGCCACCTCACGATCGCGACGGTCCACGGCCGGCAACCGCATGAAGTCGATGCTGGCCAACGAGGAGCCGGATTCCGACCTCGAACTCTTGTTTGCCGAGGACGAGAACGACCAGGGCTTCTCCGACGTTGGGGATGATGCTTCCGACGTCCAGATGGACTCGTCATCCGATGATGAGGACGA
The DNA here is from genome assembly GCA_003012085.1 of Trichoderma brevicompactum. NCBI lineage: Eukaryota > Fungi > Ascomycota > Sordariomycetes > Hypocreales > Hypocreaceae > Trichoderma > Trichoderma brevicompactum. The sequence continues at coordinate 10,649 of PXNZ01000234.1, read as the reverse complement.
AAACAATGCCGGCGACGATCTAGAGGGCGAGCAGGAGCTTGAGCGACAGGCTCGCGAGCGGCGAGCGGCTCAGCGGAAGCGAAAGGCCCAAGATGCCATACCGGCCAAGTTTAGGAAAAAAGTCCGCATCAAACCAGCGGCGTCAGATACCTCGACACCGGCTCCTGCGCCTCGTCCTAAGAAGAAGTCTGAGCGCACATCCTGGCTGCCTTCGCCTGCCGATCTGCCCACTCGAGCATCCTCCCGAAAGACGACACGCATGTCCAAAGAGCAGCTCCACCAGCAGATGATTGAACGAGAGGAGCGGCGGCTGAAGCAGCTGGAGCAGATGCAGAAAAAGGCTGCTAGAATGGAGGCGCTTAAGAAGCCCCCCATGACACAAGAGGATCGGCTGCGCGAGGCGGCCATCGTGGAGAAGCGCAATAGTAAGAGTTTGAATCGTTGGGAGGTGGCTGAGAAGCAGAGGGAGGAGGAGCGAAGGGCAAAGCTGGCGGCGCTCAATCAAAGAACGCTCAAAGGGCCGGTTATTACCTTTTGGACGGGCCTTGGTGAGGCACGACGTGTTGTCATAGAGGAAGAGAAGCCAAAGAGAAAGAGGATAGACAAGAAGGACAAGGCCAAAGATGCTGAAGCTGGGAAGGATGATGCTGGCAATCCAACGGCGGGTAAAGAGGACAAGGAGGATATTCCGAAAGAGAGTCAACAGCAGACGGATGCTTCATCAACGACGGCAGTAGCTGGTAGTGATGTTAATGCTACTGCTCCTCTGCTAAAGCTAGATCCCACCGAGTCACCATCAAAGGAAGAGAAGGTACCAGCAGCGGGCGAAGCCAAGGCTTCAGACACAGCGCCTCCACTCAAACAAGAGGACGATGAGAATACTATGAGCGATAAACCCCCCGCGAAGCCATCTACAGACACGCCATTACAACCTCCTAGCGCCGTCTCTTCAACTACTACTCCAACCGTTGCCGCTGCTGCTGCTGCTTCCACTCCCTCCTCTGGCGCTGGCGTCCTTGCTACTCCCTCTGACGCCCCCGTCCCTCCTGCTGCTTCACCTACAGCCGCGAGGCAACCTGAGGATGCCCAAATACGCCAGCCGTTGATGGCCACGCCTCCACTCCCACCTCCACCTCCTCCCAGCGGCTTGGCCGCACCGGCATCTGCTTCGCTATCCGGGCCGCCTCGCCAGATGTCCCCGTTGGCGGCGCCCACTGGTATTGGTAGTCCGCGGCCCATGGAGACCGGTAAGCCATCTGGCGTGCTTGCGGCTCCAGTTCTTGCACCTCCGCCAGCCATGGGCATGGACTATCGTGCCAGCCCGACGCCAAAGTCCACCGTCCTTGCTCCTCCACATGCATCTTTACCTCAACCAAGTCTGGCGCCTCCAGTGCAAGTTCAGGTTCCCGGTCCGACAGTTGGCGCTGCTCACGTCTCCAACGAACCTGTTCTCCGACACACCGTTCTACGACCTATAATACCTGATCCCGAACCAGTTAGCAAATTGGCAAGCCCCGGCCTTTCAGAACCTCCCTCTCAGCTTACTCCGGCCCCAGCCGAGGCCCCTGAGACCACCACCCGTAACGCCATCATCTTCCAGAACTTTGATGAGAATGCCATTAAAGAGAAGAGCATACAGACTCAAATCTTGTTTGGCCGCAAGATGAATAAGCTCTCCAGTATGTTTGATTACCCCCCATGCGCCCCAAGGTCACACTGTTAACATTCTCTTCTTTTAGAACCCGCCCCTAGTCCAATTTGCGTCATTACAGGCCTACCAGCCCGTTACCGTGACCCAAAGACTGGGCTGCCTTATCACAGTGTTGCTGCTTACCGGGAGCTCCAGCGTCTTCACCGCGGAGAATTGAGCTGGAGCGGAATCCTCAACGCCTGGGTAGGCAGCGAGAAGATGGCGGCTCGTGGCGTACCGGCGCGCTTTCTCGACCCAAATGCTCCCACCAAGTCTCCCGAGGAGAGGGAAAAGGAGAGGCTGGCTCAGATAAGGGCTGTCCCGCCGCAGCCTCAGCCTCAGCCACCGCAGATTCAGCAACAGCATCAAGCGCCGCCAGCAGCAGTAGTGGCAGCGGCTCATAAAGCTCCTCCAGTGCAACAGATGCAACAGTATCAGCAGCAGGGGGCTCAGCGACCACCGCTGCAGTCACAGTTGCGAGCGCCGCTAGCCCAGCCTCAGCAGCTATCAAAACCTCAACAGCCGCAGCCGCAGCCGCTTCCGCAGCAACAGCCATCACAGCAGCTTCCAAACAGGCCGCCCCCAAGTCCTCATCCACCTGTACCGCAAAAACAACAGCAGCCAGCGCCAACTACGGCCCCCAGTGCCCCGTCGACGCAACCTCCTTCACAGCAGCCTCCTCTCTCAACGCCGACACCAACACCAACACCACAGCCTACTCAAACACCGCCACCTGTACCAGCCCAAAGCCCTGCTCAAAAAGCGGCTTTGCCTGCTCCAACTCCGCCTCAACCTCAACCTCAACCTCAAACCCAGCCTCAGTTTCAGCCCAAGGTCGAACCTGTTAGCGCGACGCAAGGGGCTTCTGAAGAGAAAAAAGTGCAGGTAGCAGCAACAACGGCGCCGGCAGCACAGTAACGTGTCATTGATGGTCATGATGTATCTCCACTAAATAGAAAGTTATTTATTATTGAAAAAAATTATATATGAATTACAATAATTATACAGATATCCATACACTTGTAGTGAATTTAGCAAAGTCACCTTGAATTAACTATCCGCCGTCATGTGTGTTGATTGGTTGCTCCATTTGAGGTGATTGTCCATATTTATTTTCCTTTTCATCATTAAGCAATCTCCTGGGCTATTTTCAATACTTTTGCGTAGTACACCTCCAAACTGTTCATTTTCACATCATGCTCTAAGATTAGGCAAGTTACTTTTACGTTTTAAGACACCATCGTTGTTGCTTTAACTAAATTTCATTCATTCAAACGAGCGCTATGCTCTTACTTAAAAAAGCTACACTATCGTAGCCAAATTTCTCATCGCTAATATCATGCCAACGCCTTGCCCCCCTAAAATCCGAGGCGGTATCCTAATATATGGCCGTGTCCCATGTAAAATCACAAATTCTCATCTCCCATTTTTTTCATTCCCCAATCAAAGAAAAAAGCAAACCCTCCCCAAACCTTAGAAACGCCTATCCATTTCCTGATTCAAGGCTTCGCTGAAGCTTTGAATCTGATTTACCCAGTGTCCAATCTGGTGGATTGATAGATCAAAGAAAGCCCTCCCATGTGTATGTGCGACAAATGAAACGAGGTATATCGTCATGTATAGCCACCCAGATGCCTATGACCAAGTGTATACAGTATGCGCCAGCTCCAGAAGCAGAAAACGAGAGAAGAGTGATACAAAGCAGTATCTGAAAGAGATGTATGTGTAACTGCGCCCAGCGGTTGTTTGAGCACTAGAGAATGCTTCATGTTCTGTCTGACCGTGCAGAAGTGATGCGATGCAGGTATATAAGGAAAAAAGTGGGAAATATCATCGGCCAAGCTGAGCCCGAAAGGTAGCATCAAAGCCCCTTGTCGACCAAGCTAGTGGCTATTGGTCGTGCCTATGGCACCGACTATCCAGCCAAGTTCGCTGACAAAGTCATCAAAGCCGGCCTCGACGTGAGTGTCTAGAATATTTGACCCGCTTGGGACGAGCTTCGGTGAGATGGGAGCTGCAAAAGTCTGATGAGAGGCAAATGCATCCTTGGTCTCTTCAATATGACGCGGCAGGCTATAGCCCCTAAAGGAGTGAAGCCGAGATTTTGAGAGGGGGATAGGAGGGAAGTGAGCATCGTCCTCGTTGCTGGACATGACATCGTCATCGTCATCTTCGTCATCGTAGAAGCTCATGGGGACATCCTCATGGATAGGGCTTGTGGTGGCCTTGTCTTTTGTTGAGGAGGACCAGTGAGGTGCCGAGTTGGCCCCGTTTGTTACAGCAGATATGGGCTGGACCGAAAGCTGAGGTTTGGATGCGGCAGTAGTGGACTTGCCTGCCTCAGCATTGCTCTTGATGGAATCTGATGACGAAGAGCGTTGGAAGGGGGGTGGTGACAGGCCAGTGACGAACGGCAAGCTCTCTGAAACTGCGGAAGCAGCGAAGTTTTCGTCGTCCTCATCCTCCTCAATGACGTCGTCCGGGATGGTCAACGGTGGTAGCTGACTGGTGTGGTTGGGACGACGGGGAACATGGCTGCCTTCACGTAAGATGCGAGACAGGGAGCTCGGAGAGATGTCTCTTGACCTGGAACTCTCACTGAGTGACGATGTATGGCGACCAGAGCGGGTGTCCTGTGTGGAAACATTGATGACGTTGTCGTAGATGGTGAAGGAGATCTCTTCTGAGCCAGCAGATGGCCGACGTTGGCGGTCAGAGGACTGTAGCTTGCGCGAGAAGAATCGTTTCCATGAAGGTGGAGATATTGAGCGAGATGATGATGATGATGATGACGATGAGGAGCCTGAGATTGGGGCGGATTGAGTTCGGCGGTTAGCCATGCTTGACAGCAGAGGCGTGGGTGGCAATGGTTTCATGAACTTGGTCGCAGGGTCCATGGTTCTGAAGTTTTCGGGGTGGATGGAGTTCATAGATGCACTTCGGGAGCGTAATGAGCGTTCAACAGGGACATGAATGGTATTGACGGTTTGACCAGGCATGTATGGGCAAGCAGTTGTGAAGGGCATCGTAGCATCAAAGGTCTCAGTTGAACCGTCCACTTCGTACTAGAGGTTGGAGAGGTTAGACTCAATAATGAACGAATGAATAAGTGGACAGGCAAGTGAATAGATATAAGTGGGTGGATAGAGGAAGGATATATAGAAGAGGTATATAGTAGTAGTAGTATATAAGAGATGAGGAAGAAGTCTCTTAGGCTGATCAAACTGCCCGGGCCGAGACAAGGGAGTGGGGAAGCACGGACGATATAGATTTAAGGAAAAGAGACTTACATAGTAGTAGTAGGTGTGGCCCATCTTCAGGCCACCGCTCCTCTTGTGATGGTGCGGGCTCTCATCATCGCAAACAATGTTTTGGAATGCGAAGCACCCTCTCCATTGGCCATTGCCACGTCGGGTGTCCCGTTCCATGCTGTAGCACATGGTAAAGTTGTCCCAGGAGCCAATGAGGCGCACAGATTGGACAGAGGGCTCCGTCTGACTGTGAGATTAGGGCGTCAGCGCAAGTCCGTTCCAGCAGGCTAGTGATGCTTGATTAAAAATATCGTTCATGAGGGCGGGGGGGTAGATGTGTGTGCGGTATGAAACCGGGGCGGCAGGCTAGCACAAGCCGGGAGTCAAGATTATTGTGTTCTTCCGTGTGCCGTGCACCCGCCCAGAAGTATAGGGCTGGCGATATGAGCAGGGTACAGGCAGCGGGGTGCAGTGTCAGGAAAGCAGCATGGGTCAAGGGAGTGAGGGTGAATCAAGGGCAGAAAGCATGAATGAAGCATGGCAAGCTCATGATAGAGAGACTCATACCAATGGGCCGGCGAGGCGATGCAAGGGGGTGGGTGATTAGAGCGGGCTGACGGCCACGCTGATGGACGCGACACCCGGGTGAGAAAATCAAATCAGGGTGTACTCCGTACCGTGCCTCAAAAATGACAGAGCCTAGACCGGGCAGAATGAACGGTTGGGCATCCGAGGGGTGAAAATCAAATAGCACACGGAGGAGAATGAGTCCGCGCGGTAAAGTGAATGAATATCAATGCGACTTGTCCCCGTATCAAACTAGTAAACGAGAGACAACGGCTGATGGGGAAGAGAAAAAAAAAAGGCTCGGCAGACGGAGAAGAAGGGAAAGCCCCCAAAAATAGGAGAGACAAAAACGTTCCAGAGCCAGGGAGGAGACGAAATGAGAGTAAAACACGGAAAGAAGGCAGAAGGAAAAAAGAGAAGATTCGGCAACAAACTCACAACATGAATGTAACAAGAGTTGTTGTCGGATCCATTGCGCAGAAAGGCAAGAGAAACAACAACAGAAGTTTGTATGATGCGGGAGAAATGCTTTATTAGTACTGAACGTCAAAATGGTCCAGGATGACAGTTCGGTCTCGTAGCCGGCGGCTATCTTGCAATGTCTCGCGCTAATACTGGGTGATACCCACGGCACACAACGCAGCAGGCCAAAATGCGTATGTGCGCGTAGATGCTGATGCAGTATTCCTTAATTGTAAGGTTGAATCAAGAGACGATTGAGAGCTTCAGAGGGTGAAACAGGGCAGAATGGTGGGCATGTTTGAAGAAGCGCCGAAACAAAAGAGCTGGGGTGACGTGATTGGCCAAATGTTGTGTGGTTAATCTCGATGTGCTGCAAGCGCCGCCAAACGAGCCGGGGCCGGTGGGAATCGGTTCCTGGATGGTTGGATGATGTTTGGGTAGTATTGCAGCGTCGGATGGTACGAAGTAAAGGGGGGGGAGAAAGACAAAAGAGGGAGATGGGCGCTTAGTATGATTAAAAAGAATCTTGCTACACGCGATTCAGAAGGGGTGAGGCGGGTAGCAAGCCAAGACGAACGGTTTAGAAAAAGCCGCGACGAGCAGGGATTGTGGATGACCGGACAAGCTGGATACAGGAATAGATGTTCAAGGCGGAGATGATGTAGCTTGGGCTTTCGCGAGAGAACAATTGCCCAGGTAAAGTCTATAATGACGATGCTATCAGAGATGCCGCAGACAAGCGCAGGAAACGAAAAGGACGTAGGCTCCCCAGCTTAGTCGTAGAGAGCTATGACGAAAGGCAGATTCGCGTTGCCCATAGCTCCATGAAGGCAGTGCTCGTGCACACGCAAGAGAAACGCTGAGATGCTGCCGGGGTCACCGTGGAATCGGGAGAGACGGCTGGACGGCTGGCTAGCTGGGTACTCGTAGATAGTGCCAGTTAGCACTGGAGCAATTAGATTTGGTGTGATGGAGCAAAATGAGGTCGACTGACGCTAACATTCAGCTAACAGTGGATTTATTGCTCTGAATTATCGATCGGAAAGCCCGATGCTCTGCCAATGAGAAGAGCGAAATCCACAAGCGGCGTCTGGATCGAGAGCCTGGAACCATCAGCCCCCGAGATTCTCTCGAGGGTTGTCGTGGCGATGCTAGACTTCAGGTTGGTCCAGCTCAGTTGAGTTCAGCTCAGCTCGGCCGGGCTGTGGAATGGGGATGGGCAGCAGCCGCCTGTGCCGGATCCCAAGGAAGCTTCGGGCCAGGGTCCGAGCAGGGGCATGTTTCTGACGCACGCAGGCACCGCGAGAGGCTGATTGGATGATTGGACGGGATGCGCGTGCGCTGGAGGGACCAGAGAGATTTGAACGGGGCCGTGCTGGAGAATCACCGGCCCCAATCAGGCAGACGGCGATGCTTCTAGCAGTATCGCTGCCCCATCTGCAGTCGATGCTCTCTGCACAAGAGTGGACCAGTACGGCCACTATTCTCAGCATTGCATTATCCGCACCCCATTATGGGCCAATATGTTGGTGGTTTCTGGCATGACGACAGCCGGCCGCCAGCGTCTGGACAGCCATTTCTCTTGGATTTCGACTTGAGGCCGCCATTTCATCTCAAATGTCCGGCTGCGGCATGATTTGTCGCCGCAGGGAGCTTCACTTGTTTCGACAACGGCCACGACACCAAGCGCTTAGCCGGACGGGGCCTAGCAGAATCATGCTGAGCGGTGCGGTAGCTCAAACGAAGGGAAACTTGTAGCACGGCTCCTTACCTGGAGCAGAAACCTGCAGCAGATACTCCGTAGTAGTAATCGTAGTATTGGCTTTTGCAGGCTTGCCTTTTGCTCGACGCCGCCTCCTGTGATGCTGAAAACGTTTGTGCCGTGGTGCCAATGGTGGAGAAGAACAATATTCGGGTCGCTCGCTTACTGGGATTGACTTTTTGACTTTCTTCCCTGCTTTGGTACCGAGACCGCCGAATGGCAATTGGCGATACCGCCTGCTCTTTCCGTCGGACCTTGCCTATCGATAGCTCTACAGATACTATTTTTTTTTTCTACGATATACGAGATGCAAGGCTCAAACTCTCCTCAACAACAAATCCCATTATCGAGATGCGAAATAATAGCATGGCAACTCCCAAAAGCTCGACGCCACCTCCCCGCCCCCCCAAAGCGGCACCGCAGCACGTCTTCAGCCGTAATATGCCAGCTAAGCTAAACCCCCTGGTTAGGTCATGTCTTGACTGGATCGCAGAATCGCCCACGCGGCGGACAGAATAGGCCTGGTCGCGGCCACAAGGGGGGGTGTATCATTGTCTTGTCTCAGCCTCTTATGCACAAGTCCTCGGGCTCAGGTATGTATGCACAAGGCATGCGTTAAGCCCGATGCCCCTGTCCGAATTGGTCCGTCTGCAAGCATCGAGAATCGGGCATCGAAGCTCCTTTCTCCCTTTCCACGTGGAAAATGATTAGCTACATGGCAGGCGTATCAGATATCACAAAAAACTGTACCAAGTCGGGCTGCCAATGGTCTGCATGATTAATTGCGTCTGTCTTTATTACTCCGTAAGCCGCCGAATGAATGAGCAGCTAGTCCGTTTATTACGCTAATATTTCATTATTGGGAGCCTAGAGCGTCGTCAGACTGAGCGAAAGAGAAACCATTGGAGCTCACCCCGTCCACGTATGGCACGCAGAGACGCGGTGCATGCATTGCATCCTACGAATCTACACAGCACTTCTGCATGACAAGATGCGATGCAATGCAATGCGGTGCAAGTCATGCTCGTGCTCTGTGTTTCGTGCCACAGAACTGTCTTCTATTCCGTGCTACGTGGTGCAATCCTCAACGCACAGCATAGCTCTGGTAGCACATCCATTCTCTGTGCTGCCTCATGGCCAAACGGCTACTGACATCCAAGGCTCCAGATCTTCAGACTGGCCCGCCCGACTCGTTCCGCCCGCACCCCGAACGTAAATAAAAATGGGTACCAAACCAAAGCACAAGCCTCTTTCTTTGCCGATTCTGCCACGCGAACGGAAGCAATTCTGCCGCGCCCGCATCGGAGACCATATGATACAGGTAGAAAAATACTGAATGAAATGATTATTACAGAGCTTGACAAAATAAGGCAAAGATGCCGGCCAGAAGCAAGCTCTTCAATCTTCGGCAGTATATCATTAATCACAATGTTTGTGCAGAAAGGTTCCTGGACCCGTCATAACACGACTTACCGGAAATGGAAACAATCGAAGCCACCATTGGCCTAGTGGTGGAGGGCGCAGAACAAAGTCGCAAGCCACGGCCAAACGATCGACGACACTTGGCTCGTTAGGTCCTCAATCTCGGGCAGCGTAACAAAATTGAGCACATTCGCCCGGCTTGAGGTTATCATACGAGTTGACGGTACTTCGTACATACATGCTAAAACACGGAGCGCAATACGGAGTCGAGCCTACAGGCATTACCTTCTTGTTTCTACCTACTCCGTACGGAGCACTCCATGCTCCGTTTAGTATACTAAGTGATATTGCACAGAGATCTCCCGGCACTGAGCAGCCAATCACACGTCCTAATGGGCGACGCTCGACATTCCCTCATATCCTGACCGGCTGCCAGAGAAAGTTCCGAAGACCTTGACTGGCTCACCATATGACTGCAGCTGCGTTAGCATCGTCCGGTAGTGGCTCGCCTAGTTTAGGGCTATGCTTCAAATGCAACCTTCATACCGCCATAGGGGAGTAGTTGCACAGACATCGCTGTTAGCTGTTTCGACGGTCTAATGCAGACATTCTCCCTGAACTCTCTGCCGGCACTGTGCGTCCCTGTTGTTGTACCATCTCCAAACGTGTCGTCCGCTGTCACCATTGGGGAGCCAGTTGCCGAACACATGTAACCAGTTTCAAAGGTTACATGAGTATCAGAAACTCACCTCTTAAGCATTTCACGTGATCAATTCTTCATGTCTCGATACCTGCTGTCTCCCCCTTGTTTGTGGATACGCTTCTCATTTCAATGCTACCAAGACAAACAGATACCATATGTAATCTTCACTCATCAACAATTCAATGCCATACAAATATGCGCGCTACGCGATAAAACATGTCCGTAGTGTAACGATATCTATTTTAGTCATGGCCCCATACTCATCGCCAACAGTTGCCATCTGCGTGTGATCGACAACCGGCCGACACCCTTGCGGCGGCATCAACATATCTTCACGGCCAGACATTCCCCCGGACCTTAACCAACCTGAAATTCGCACTCGTTCCAGCCATGAGCAAGATCCACCAGAGAGGACTTTTTCAATCAATCCGCCTCCGTTCATCGCCGCAATTGCCGACAGCCGGGCGGCGCCCGCGGCTCAGATCGCCTCCAGAGTGTCGGGCTCGATGTTGCGGGTAAATCCGATGAAACAGCTAACAGCAGCCACACCCCTCTCTCACAAGGGTTAGCCAGCGCCTGTCAGCTCGGGTTTTGATAATCGAACGTTGTGACTCTATTCCCAGAGGTGGACGGACCATGGTTTGTAATTTTGCAATAATGAGCGGGTTGCCCCATCTTCATCAAAAGGTGTGAGCCGTGCGGGCGCAAAGACGGTACATGGTCTCCATATCTTCGCGGGGTGGCGCCCCTAGTCCTGTTTGTTCTTTCAACGCCTTTGGGGGGGGGGGGGGG